>VACF01001655.1:285089-346612 GCA_006891605.1 Pleurozium schreberi
TTYSKTTTKGKWATTGCCACTTTTGTTGCATTAGGTTGAAATCGTGAAGTGGAGCTTGACTCCAGCTCTAATTGGATCAGTGAAAGAGCAGTGGAGTGAAACTGGAGGTCTTCATTTCAGTTYCGCCAGCTTTACAATTGGGCGATCGTGATATTCTAGAGCTTAGGACATTGTTGCGTTTCTTGTGGGTAGGTGATTTTTTTCTTTTTATACATTTTGTAGAGTTTATTTGACTCGTCGTCTGTGAGTAGTTTATACCGCAAGTTCGAAAAAGAGTAGATCATCGAAGCGTGTGAGCACGTGTGAGGTAAAATTCCTCAGGTGCACTGGATCTTCCGTCAGACTTTTTCATGGCGAATCTGCAGTTGTTTATGTTTATTAATTTGCAGCTTTTGACTCTGCCAAGCCTAGTTTTTTAAATAATATGAGCGTGTGCAGTCATCAAATGTGTTCTTTGCTTAATGAGAGCTCGTACCCGATTGATAAGCTTTTTGGTTTACATGCAACTGCTTCCGTAGTTTCGAGAAAAAATATCTCGAGAAATGGACAGGTGCTCAAGGACGTTTCCTACTTTTGTAGCCTATTTGGCTAGACTCGTGTGTTCAACGTCTAGTATGTTCATTACGTTTCAAGTGCTGACAATTAGAACTCTCGAGTGCTTTTGAGGTGCCCAACTGAAACCTTGAAGCTCTGAAATCTTGGACARGTTTAGATTTAAGGTCTCTGACAAGTGTCTGGGCTCCTAAACCACWTCGGCTCCTAGATGAGAGCTCTTGGGCCGGTTTCGTGATATGCAACGAATATGGCCATCTTCATATTTAGCACTAGCCGCTCGGTTTGAGAGACAAATGGAATTTGGTGCACGCACATGATGTACAATGTTGTAAAATTCGAGGTCTCCCTGTTTTCAAATCATTCTGCAATTGAAATGACCTTGTAATGTAATGAAACCTGGCTAGCCCAGTTCCTACATTTAACCCTAACKATTTCTTGCAGACTGTGCAAGAAGTTAATTAACTGTCTTTATGTGCTGTGTGACCCTCGAGCTAATTATTTCTAAGCTATGCATTAAAAGGCAGGACGAAAGCTAAACAGATGACTGTTGGAATTTGTGTAGGAGAACAGATAATTCGACCATGATGCAGCACATGGCGACGTATTCCAGTTCCAACATCACCACAGAACTCATTCAAAAGGTATGCGTCGCTGCACCTTCAGTTTGAAAGCTTTTTAACCACATACTGTTAGAGGGATATTAATTCMGTCATTAAATGCATTCGTAACATTTTGTAAGAGCGTGGTTATAGCATAACACCAGGATTATCCAATCACCCTAACGGTTTCAGTACATCCTAGCGTACTTTCCAGACCCTTTGGCAAGGTGTGCTTTGTTGCCACCATCGCTGAATTAGTACCAGCAATGGTTAGGCTCTTAGTTTTAGGAGACGTAGTTACACATACCCATGCCTTCATTTGCTGGAGTCAAATCGGTGTTTCTGATTAGTAACGGTCGTTACAGAGCCGTTAATCCCTGTTACGTTCCCAGTATTCTAGATCTTGTAAACGCTCKAACTTCTCAGTCAAATTGACATTTCTAGTGTTCGATTTTCTACACAGCCTCGTAGCCATAAACTATACCATGGTTGCAGGTTGTACAATACACATAAACGATAGGAGCCTCTAGGGTTTAAAATCTCGATTACGRAGCATACGATAAGTATCCGAGTGTAATAAGTACTGTAATCAAAGTTAGCAAGCTCCGGTAGAGAAGGTTCAATTGCCTGGCATGTCGTTCTTCGAAATCTTAACGTTTTTAACTTCCTGGGACCCATGTAACTTATACGGTCGACTGATCATGCCGTCAATAGACGATCACTGTTGACACGTTGGCGAATGAACGGTTAAGTCCTTGGAGGAGTAACCAGTCCTTGACACGTCTCTATCGGAAAATAATGAAAACCCCACCACTGATCTATAATGAAACTACCCACTATCTATTCCAGTTGCACATTTCAGGCACTGAAATGTTCAACGTAGGTCCCAAACTACTGGCAGAAGTCCGGTCAAGATCGACTGAACCCACTATTCACTGGACTGGACTGTACCAGAAAGCTTTGAGCTCAGTGAGGGCAATAGCAAAATCACCTTGACAGGCACCCCAAATCACCCAATCACTCCAGGAATTCAGCTCCTACTTCCTAGAGTTTTCGGTGAGCACGAGCGTGGACCTGGACTAWAGTGGTYTCTACAGTACTTTGGAGCCCTAGCTTCGATTAATTACATCTATATCCTTACCTGCCCTTGCCAGAACGGAACTGCCCAGAAAGTTAAAAATAACWTAAATCCGATTCTCAAGGAAGATTTACCTTCTGCACGTCGAATTTATTTTCGATAAGAACGCGGTGTTTGCTTCTTCTTCTTCTTCTTCTTGATTCAAGAGTTGGAAGGCTTCTACTGTAGATACCGACGGACCTGGTGCCAGACGTTAAAGGTAGCGGAGTGTAGTGTCGGTCTCTGCGCGCGCGGTGCCTGCCTGCCTGCCTGCCTGCCTGGAACTCCGTCTTGAACTTCGCTTCGTGGTACAGTACAATCCTCCTGACATTGGGAGGGGAGGGAGCCATTGTTTATTCTTTCCGCCTCTGCAAAGGTGGAGACAGCATCTGGCTGGGTTCAGTTGCCAATTGATCGTCACGGCAGGGCTTCAATTTGGAGCTCTGCCCAAGGAGGGAATCACAGAGAGAGAGAGAGAGACATAAATGACGTGGCAATGTTGTCGTGGGGATGTACTGGACTGGAAGAGGAAGTATGTATGTATGTACTACTTCGATATCTAGACTGTGGCCATAGTCGGTTGGTTATGGGACGTAACTTACCCCTCTCCTCCAAACTACACTAAATAGTGTAATTAGGTTGCCCCTCACTAATTTCTCGACATTCCATACTATATGAATACTTCTTCATAACATTTCTTCATAACATTTAGTAGCAAGTTCTAGCACTGCCTTGGCTTAGGGTAGATGGAGTGCAATATACCACACCCAACAGCCTTCATTAGTAGTTAATTGGACATGTGGAAGATGTAGAGGATGTTGGGTGTGGAATATTTCACACCATCATTGTAGAGACCATGCTTGCTAGTGAATGTTATGTTGGTACTGTACGAGAATGCACTACTTTTGAATTAGTTATTGGTGTGGTTGGAACTTATGAACCTCCATATGTACAATTGGAAGTATTTGTAGAAATATTTAATAAATTTGATGGCTTGTATAGTAACTTATATAAATATTTATTGTTTCTTGGAGTTACGCAACTTAATTGTAAAGGCAATCTGATTTCACTATTTAGGGTAGATCACGATTGTCACCAAATTTTGGAAGTGTATGTGAAGAGGATGAAATAATGAATCCGTAAGGCATCTCTTCTTTTCCCAGTCATCCTAGACCCCACTAAGGAATATAGTTTTTTTTGTTAATGTTTTTAAAAAAAATCAATGCTTGTGCACAAATTTCAACTTGTCAGGCAACAAAAAGAATTCACAAAAACTTCAAATAAATTTTTGCAAAACTCGTTTCTTATAGATTGTATTTTTTGTTTACATGGAAAGCTTTGTTCATTCCATTTGGATTAGTGATGTGAAAGTTATGGAGTTTCTTATTTTGTAGGCAATCAAAGCACATTTAAGAGAAAATAACATTTTAAGTTCATTCTTGAATTCAATTTTAAAACTTAAAAAAAAAATGAAAATGAAGGTATTTTAAAAAAAATTCTAGATTTTCAACTCAATTCTTCAACATAAATTTTTTTAAATTCAATATCAATATTGCAAAACTTTAATCTAAAAGATTCAGAGCAATAAAATCTTGTCATACAAGGTGCAAAAGAATCAAATTTCTTCACTTTAAACAACATCTTACAATCTACATTGTCAAAGGCCATGAGACTTTGGGGGGTTAATAGGGTTAACTTTGGAAGGACATGGCCCCCATGACCAAGGTAGTCACCAAAATACTCCGATTATTGAACCAACATGTGCATTCTTTGATTCAATAGTTAAAAGTGAAGTCATCCATCAGACGTTTTAGGTAGGCAGCATCCTTACAAGGCTAATGTCCACCATCTTCCATTGTGTCTCTATTTCTGTAATGTTGGTGAGACTCAATATTTTTTCRTTCAGTAGGCTGCATGAATGCCCTCCGCAGTGAACGTCAAACTCTCGAGTCTTTATTCCAGTTGCCATCTCAAATGAATGTGAGTTCTATCAATGCTAAAGAATATAAATGACCCTGTCTAACACGGACAACATTTCTTCTGGCGCAGTACTTGGACGAGAACAAGCAGCTGATTCTTGCCATCCTYGACAATCAAAATCTCGGCAAGCTCAATGAGTGTGCAACGTAAGTGACGAAAATGTTTTCGTTCAGTTTTAAAGAGTGAGATTCTACACTAGTTGGTATACACATCCACTCTGCTAATTATCTCAAACTTACGTGCCATAGCAGGTATCAAGCAAAGCTGCAGCAGAATCTCATGTACCTGGCTGCGATAGCTGATGCTCAACCACAAGGGGGTCAGTCCTCACAGGTACAACATTCAAGCGAAACTTAGATATCAATTTCAGACGCTATAGAGCTGATAGACAAAGCGCAAGATTTAAAAAAGACATAGTATTCTGAGAGGCTCAGTGCTGCACCCCAGCACCCAAAGAATTTAACCCCATCACTCTGATTCTATCAAATGCTTGGCTAACGTTTCTACCCTCACGTGCTTTTTTCCATAAATAACATAGCAAAGAGTCAAGAGGAGCTGAAAGAACGCTTACTAAAATTCGAGTTTGGCAAGCTAGCCCATCTAGGAAGGCTGACTCTCTGAGTAAAAAAAGGGCACATGCTTCCAAGGGCTGAGGGAAGATATGAAATTCATTTCAACAGCACGGTTTGGTGTTGCTATATTTTAGTACTAATCCAACTTCTTGAGAATCATATCAATTGTCAGATGCAAGCGCCAGCACCGTCCATGCAACCCGCGCAACAATACATGCAACAGCAGCAACAACTCCAAATGCTGGCCCAACGAAACACAACCATGATTCCCTCCTACCTGCAGCAAAGCCAGCAAGCTTCCCAGCAGTCGTTCTACAGCCAACAGAGCTTGCTGTCGGGTGGAGGGGGATCCATCCACATGATGACCAACGACCGTGGAATGGGCGGTAATGGGTCACAAGCCTCTCCGAACTACTCTGACGGCGGTAGGGACGGGAACCCAATGGGCATGACGATGCAGGGCGACATGCACGGTGGCGGTGGGGCTGACCTGGGAGATGGCGGTAACGGCCACGGTAACGACGAYTCCGAGGCTTCATATCTGAAGGGCTCAGATGGAAGCAGTCTGTAGTAGCTTAGATTACACTCTCATTCCTGCAATTAATCTCCGTTTGTAGAAAGCAATCAAAGCAGAGAGGATGAGAACGCTTACGGGTAATATAGTGATTCCTCAGGTGTTCCTGGGCAGCTCATCAGTTCGCCCCACCTTGAGCTGAATCACAATTTTGTGTGACCTGGATCAATCAGCTCGGAACAAGAATCTGTAAGGACCAGTAGCAAGGACATATGCACTATACATCATCAAGGTTCACTTTTCTGAGCTGAGGATCTTTGGAAAAAGACCCTTTTGTAAGTATTGACTGCAACTTAGCTTCAAAGAATACAGACTTTATTCTGAAAGCGTCGGCTCAAAAAACACATCTTTGATTGTCTTGAAGCATGCGCTTCGCCAACGTGGACGTTCATGTCAGTTGCGCTCCTCGTGGCCGCTACAAAGAATTTCCAAACTGAGGCAACTTCTTGACGTAAGCAGAAACTATTACTCGGACGCTATCTCCGCTAGTCCACAAGCTTGGAAAATCAAGGTTGAGATTMTGCTGTCCTAGAAAATRCCAAGGAGCCTAACGCCCAGCTTTAATCTCTCTCTAAATTTGCCTGTTGATAGTTWCAGGTTGAAAAAAATACAGTACAAAAGTGAACGTGCAGACCAAATTCACATCAGTGAATCTAATCCATTGGATGAGGACCACAAAGCAGGCTGGTACCTTCATGGGAGAAGTAGCAGCTCAGGTCCAAAGTGAATACCATTCCAAACCAAAAACCCACGTTGCTTCATGGGATTMAGAGAACACAATTACGGTGGACAGGTGAAGTCCTGAAAATTTTCGACATTGTCTTAGTTGACCCCCAGCATCTGTCATCTTCGTGAAATGGATGCAGAAAAAAATAAGGGTCACAGAGGGGCCTCCYGAGTATGGTGCGTAGCGGCAAATACGTGTTCAACGTCCGTTATGCGGAATTTTGCCATAGAAGTCCAGGATTGCTGATGAAGAATGATTGATGTATTACGTATCTTGTGATGGGTTCTTCTGGAGCAATTTCCAAGGCGTGATGTCTCTGTTGGAACTTCCCCACAAACGTCGTATCTGTTCCTCAGGTACCGCATCCAATTCCTCCTCCTCAATTGGGAGACAAATTTCCAGCTCTTCCTCCTCAATGGGGAGGTTAATCTCCAGTTTCGCCTCGCCCGAAGCGCCAGAACAGTCGGACAGGGATGCTGTGCTGATGCATGCCGATGGAAAATCTGCATGAAGAATTCAGTRAAGCTATCCTAAGAATTATAGAAGATTAACATGAACTACTGCAAAGACGTAACCATACTAACAGAGACTCTGGGAAAAAGATGAGTAAGGTCCTGACATCACGTGACAACTGCAATCCTACACAAAATAACAAAATCTACCTTTGCTCGTTGAATCCAAGCAATGCTGAATATCATCTTCAATAGAAGTCCTTGCACCTTGAGGGGYATCAGCCCCATGAAGCATGCATGGAAGCAAACTTGGATGCGCTCCTCCTCCGTCAGATGCGATCATTCTTGGTTGCATTATTTCCTTTGAAGATAAATCATCGGTAGGGCAGATCTTCTCCGCCACTTGCGAAGAATATCCGTTCACGGTCACAATTTTTTTCTTCCCAAATTCGATTGTTTTGAGGTCATCAGATGTTGGCATCGGTGCAGTATTCAGAGATTGAAAWCTCTCTAGCCTAGTAGTTGAGTCGGTCTCTGAAGGCAACATGGACTCTTGCGTAACAGCAGCAACCCTGCTTGGCTGGTCTTTTGTAAGACTCCCATCCAGTGTATCTACTTTAATCGTCTTCCCATCTAGGGGTAAACCACCTGGGTTTCCAAGCTCACAGACCAACAATGGATGTTGAGTGCTGAGGCTCTCGGATGTTACTGTTCCATTCGAACTCTCAGGCCGCGTCACATAGTCCTGCCCACCACTATACACACTCTCACTTTCAACATTTAGCTCAGATTTGCCTGACGCGYTTGTAGGCTCACACCCTGATTTTGAAGATATATTTCCATGATTTGCTAAAGCATCTGCACTGCGGGGTCTACCATATCGTAAAGTTCTAGAATTCCACGCGTTCCCTGATTTCAAAGAAAGCAATGAGTTAGGTAAGGTTTCTAGGGACATATTATAATTTACACCAGACTTCTGGGGGATTTTTTCCCGTATATCACCTCCTTCGTTGGGCGTTGAAACCTGCGGTGTGACATACGAACAGCCCGCATCATTCTGTCCAACCTTACTCAACTTMTGTACAGGACTTGATGGACCACTCTCCTTTTCAGCTCTGTGCCTCTTGCAATCCCGAGGTTGCATGTCGCCAGGAATAGCATCATTCAGAGGTACAACGTTTGTGGGTATTAAATCCACATGGTTTACTCGGTTTCCCCCTTCGCTGAGATTTTCCATCTTAAAAMTTCCGTTCTTTGACTGTGCTTGAGAAGTAAGATACTGTTCTGCTGARGCAACACGWGTTGCATTCTTCCTTTCTTGAAGAGTTTCAGAAACATATGCCAGAGACGGAGAGACCTTTGGTAAAGAATTTTCAGCATGACTATCTTTCGGTCCCTCTTTCTGCTGCWGAACAGACCTTTCAGCCTTTGGTGCTTGGGCTGCCATAGAAGAATCCACAGTAGGTTCGTGTTGACTGCTTTCTCTAGATCTCTTTCCAAGAATGCACCTGACAACACCTTCCATCCCACTTTGGTTCTCTGACACTATTCGAGAGTTAGTCTGCCTTGCAATTTTCGCTTCTTCAACGGTAAGAGACACATAAATATCTAGTCCTCCATCCTTCGATTGATCCCTATCYGACTCCCTATTTACATCGSCTAAGTTGTGTAGCAWCCCCAACTTGACCGATGAGCTTGTAGACATTTGTACACAAYTSCCAACACCGTCAACGTCTKCCGATTCGAAGTCCATAYTATKAAAAGCATTTTCGCTTCGGCAAGCTTCAATTGCCTCCCTTCCCTTGGTCCCCACTACCATCGGCTTAGGGTTTACACAATGACTTCCTGATGCTGTCAGCGATTGGATTCTATCATCAGCACAAACAGAAGCACTCTTGAGATTTCCCTGTACACCGTTAAGTGGCCTTATTGTTTTAGCATTCTTCCTTGACTCTTGGACATGACCTGCTCTTCCAGGTGTCACGAGATCCTTGGAAATTACTGCATTCTKGGGACCTAAGGGAATCGTGGAATGTTTCTTGCTAGGGGGAGGCAAACCTTGCTSTAAGTCCTTTTTCAAAATTCCATCTGATAACACATCACTTTTCGCGATATTCCCTCCAGCATCAACAGGTGGACCCATTGGTTTACCCAGCAACCTTTTAGCTGATTCATTCGTTGAAGCCTTCAATCTTTTAAGATTTGGTCGAGTTAGTAATTCGCGCAAATCTGTACATGGTTTGCCAGGACGGTTTTCACCTATTTCCGGACCCTGTTCCTGAATTAGCAATCTCCCATCGGGGCTCCTGTCAGCACACCTCTTACGATCTTGTGGAATCCCTCTGCCTGGTCGAGATTGTACACCCTCGTTCACTGGCCTGACAATCTTCGATCTTAAAACTGGAGTGGTGGATTGCTCCTTTCTTGCCCCATGCATCACTACATGTCTCCTAGGCGAGTCAGGTGCACCGTAACGTTTCTTGTCCTTAGAGGAAATCGAAACCTCCAAGCCTTTTGGAGAACGGCTTCGAATATGAGTTGGAGAAGCTTGTACTCTTGACAGTATAGGCGGTGCAGTTATAAGCACTGTCCTTGATCCCTCTCCCTCATCGTCGGAAACCCTTCCACGAATCGACACTTCCAARCCCTGCGGAGAACGGCTTCGAATATGAGATACAGGAGCGTGCACTCTCGATAACACAGGCGGTACAGATAYAATCACTCTCCTTGACCACTCTAACTCGTCATTGGAAGCGCTATTGATGACCTTTCTTTGCACCTGTGCAGACACTACAATATTAGAATACAGCTGATAAATTGTGCAAAGCAACAATTCTTCATACCTAAACTCGACTCGGACATTCACTTCTGAACGAGGCAACCGCAGAATGAATACTCGGATCGCAGAGCAAGAACTCTCATACTCCTAAATTCTGCCGATACTCGGAACAATGGCTTTAGAAGTATCAGCAGAACACGGTGCACCCACACTCCTTCATGCGCTACCAATATACTATACCAACTCGAATGGCCAGCATTCAAGCATTAAGAAATAGCAGGCTACAATAACCTGATTCACAATTAAAGTGGRAAAACACGACAAACGAAGCAGAAACCGCTTTGATAGGAAGATCGGTTGGTCGTTCACATTGAATTGAGAGTAGGCTACCTTCGCATAAAGCGAGAAGCAAAATCTTGACTACATAGCTATCTTAGATAAAAATGATTCCCCAATACGTTCTACGACTTGACACTCATCATAAGAAGTAAAGATTTCAAGGTTGGCATTATCCAGCAAGTTCCCCTACATCTAAGATGATGCAAGAGCAAACAAGACACTGAGTGAGAGTGCCTAGCGGCAGATAAAGATCAATGCACAACAACTATTCTTTGCCACATATAGCCGACATACTGGGCACCTTCTGTCAACACAGAACAAACCAATCTTGCAGCATGCATAAGTAATTTGCAAACCTGGATAGTGTTTGTGGCATGTTGCTGTTCTGATAAACGAAATTGAGCAGATCTGCGGCTAACAATGCCTTCCGATACTGCCCAATCATGAACGGCCTTTTCTCGAAAAAGCGTTTTTAGTCTACACACCTGATAGAACAGATACTCAAGCAACTTTCATCATGGAAAATACAAAGAAATGAAAATAAAACAGAGAATTACAAGGAAATAAAAATGTCCAGAAAGTCAGAAACTCCTCACGGGAATCCTCCAATTTATAAGGAAAAGCTGAAAATAGTATATTACRAGAGAAGCTCTTGCAAARCTAGTTCATTGAGACCATCTATGGACTTGTGTTCGAGGCGAAACTCGAAACTGTAATGAAAACAATTACGAMTTTAAATWGTTTCAGCATCATCTGGTGAATTGTATAATACACAATTAACACCCTAAACAGCCGGTCCAAGGATTAATACTGAAAAGCAGGACTTGATGAGCCTATTTATTCACTAAAGACTCTCCTTACCCTTAGGACAGGACCTTTGTCTCCTTACCCGTGCCTCCATCTCCATCCAATTATGTTCATCGTCAAGGCCTACGCTTCAGGACCATGACTGGGTGATAAAATTGGCCATGTCCTCAAGACAGACGAAGGGTTTGACTCTCTCATTGAAATTTAAAAAATTCGAGAAACCAAAAAGAGTCACTGCTCATAACAAAAGAAGAATATTAACCTGAGCTCCGTTAAGAAAGAACTTAAACTTGCGCGCATCCACGTAGTTTGCCAAAATGGCCTCCTTAAATTGCAATTCATCCAAGGAAGGGCATTCCTCCGCTAGCCGAAACTTCACCTTTAGCCCCGCATTTCAACATACATTCGAACGAGTGCCAAGGACACTACAAATTAGAACAGATTAAACATAGCGTTGGAACGCCAAAAGAAACCTAGAGTGTCACTCAAGCTCAAGAGACAGAGCACAGTTAGCACGCTCACAATTCTCTGAACCTTCTCAACAAGGTGACTGCACACGAAGAATGCCAAGAAAAGGAAAGTTCGAGTGATGATAATGATTAGAGGCCACAGCGACGGGCCCAAAGATGACTAAACAGCCAGCTGGATATAGGCTGGTAAAACAGCGCAATTCAGAAGCTTCTGAGATATTGAAATGTGGGGTGGAGGAAATAAACCTGAGCTGCGAATTTCCCACCAAAAGCATCTCGAACTATGTGCACGCCTCCATGAGATGTCGCCTCAAAGATACCGTGCAAACGTTTCGTGCGAAAGTTGAACAGAAACAGACTCGCTCCCGGTGCGATCCGCATTACCTAACATTAGTGTAAGACATTTGCTACAGATGCTTCGCAACAACCTAATATGCTATTAAACGGTTTTCATCTTTCCTGATGTATTCGGAATATGAACAATGACAAACGAAGCAACGGCGAGACACTACTACACACGAGGAAACTATGCACGGTAGCAGAATCACTGAGAGCAGGCAACTGCTAATACCTGTGGTCTCTACCACAAGAAAGTGAGGGTTTAAGAACAATCAGTCTGAAATGTATATATCCAATTGAGCAGGCCTCAGAATAGCTCGACAATGAGTGAAGCGAACGGCCGATTTATGAACTCAAACTCCGCAGATCGGAAGTGAAATCCGCAATACAAAGTAGTTCAAGTCTAAAGCCCTGAGCAAAATTCAGCGCCGCTCGTAGTATAACTGCCTTGTTCCGACAAAAGAAAGGAACAGATCGAATGAACATCTGCTCAAAACGCACAGATAGGGCAGCTTCAAGCATTTTTCACTTCATGCCCTGCGAGCAAGAAAATAGCGAACATACCTGCGGTTTGTTAGCAATAGGCAAACCGAAAAGCTCCCGGTCCATACACTCCGCAAACGTCTCGTTCGTACAACCAAAGATCATGCCCGGCAAAGGAGGCTCGCCGACCAACTCCGGCACGTAAGGTGGATCACCCATGCCCACCTTTGGCCCTAATCGATGGAAAACGCTCTGCTGTCGCACCACAAGCAGACCCCCGTGACCCCCGTCTCTGTCTTGATTCCACCTCGCTGGCTGCTGCGGGACGATGCTCACTCATCGCCGTTGTTTTGTTCACAAATAGAAATCAACCTGCTGTTCGCCAAACCAAAACTAATTTACTGGAGACTAGATACATCCTTCAAGCATTATGTAAGTCTTTCTTTTCCTCCAGGCTTTGATTTTTCCGCTGCCTCCTGTTGATCCGCCAACTTCAATCGATTTCTATACTCCTCCCACTCATACTTGCAACGATCTTTCACCTAAATAGTACACAACATAACAGGAGATTAACATGGCACCACACATCAACAATGGCATACAGAGCTACTTTCGCAACAGAAGGGCTCCTGCAAAAGGCTCATAATCTAGATTCACTACCCTCGGCCATGAGATAAAAATAGCTGTAGAAGAATCCGTGCAAAAATACTAAAAATTGCTAATAAGGAATACCAATCAGGAGAGGTCTTTTTAAATGTGAAGTCGAAGAGATATTGAGTCAAAGCACACCCAGAGCAGTACATGCCTAAATTAAATTTGCAAACCAGGGAACATACCGAAAGTGCTCCTGACCATTTCGGCAATGTAGGATCCTCAGCACCCTGAAATGACCAATATTWTAGCACTCCAGATGAAACAAGCAGAGATACGTGAACAATAACGGTGCTGACGATACACTAATTCAAAACAAATTGAAAATCAATCACAAAACAGGTTCAGGAAGATTGAGSACACACCGAGATATTTAGGGATAACACAACCCGATGACGTATCCACTGAGCATCTACAACTCCAATTTTCTCATGTGCAGGCTGCAACACGTGACCCAAAAGTTGAGTTCTTTGTTAAATGAGGTGTTTTACAGCCCGGGCAGCAGTTCTTAGTAGAGAATATAGAATGTTGCTACTACTGAAGAGGAAGGAGCCGACCATCATCAATGTCCTTCAGATGATAATTTCCAATACTTAAAACATTGAACGACTGCATAACCCTGCGAAGGACCAAGAAGCCCAAATTGGGTCTCATGTTTTTATTAGCAGAGTTGCTAACTTTTGCCCAATTTTATTWATTTATTGACCAATACATGCAATGTTCTTCGTTGAGATACAATGTGATCCTATCTAAATTATATCTTTCACAATATGATCAATCAAAATTGATCATTTTCTAACCATGAATCCTTGGTCCTTTAAGAGTTAAAAGGAGGGGAGTGAGCTTACCCGAGCACACCTCTGAAGCTCCATGTCCAATCCCCATCCATGGACCAAATCATTCTGTAATCACAACAGACTCATTGTTAGAACATTCAAAGTATTGCCGATCATTATAAACTTGTTATTGCTTAATTCTACAAAAAAAAATCCAAGAGAAAATCTCCGAAAGACGTCAACATCCAAATTCTCAGATGATTACCGCAAAAGTTATAATACATCTTGACGTGTTTGATCACAGGAAATTGTTATGCTTATCCTACAATCAGACTGTTTAGGCATTACCTGTATCATATGCCAAACACATCTCCATGCTGATCGCGAAAAAACGGGAGCCATAATCTCTACAAACCTGCAGTTGCGAGGTATTAGTTGACCCAGGCTAATACAGCAACCACTTCGAGATACTTTTCTAAAGTTTAACTACTCAGATGTAGCTACAGAGTGAAAAGAACAGTATATCTATCTTTATCATTATTGGCAGAATTTTTCAGAGGCCAGGTCACCATTAAAATTCAAAGTCTGATATATATCTATAGCTGGAAATCAGCATAGACGAAGAATCGATACAGTTTGTGACAAAAAATGGTATACCCTGCACATGGAGGCAATATAGGATCTGAGCACCAACCGTCTTTTTCCTTGGTTTCCCTGTGCAGAACACAATGCGTGAGGGTGGTCAGTAAAAGTGAGTTTATAAGAACCTCCGAATCCAACTTAAAAGGTTAAAAGGCATGTAGGAATATCATCAAATCATGGTCAAAATTGTTAATTGTATAGTAWAGTGGAAAATTTGCAAGGAAAATTKRCATAAAATACAATGTTGTTAATCTCCTTACTGGCATATATTCCAACAAAGAGATCATATTCAGGACGACTCATCTACTCTATTGCTTATTTCGTGGATCTGAAGAGCTTCAGTTGTAGATAATTCTGCCATCTTCCTCCAAAAACAACCGCCTCAGACAAACTCGACCGAGTGCCTGCTACAGTCAATCAAGGATASATCGATGACATATTTGACGGTAACATCCTGTTTGGTTAAAAGCCTTGAGAACCACATTGAAGAAATAGGAGTACGTATTCTAAGTGATGTGCTGTCCAGCTAAAAATCAGTTATTATTGACAACTTACTTGTGGACCTCGCTGTCACCTCTGCGTTTGGTCATTTCCCATGTTAAACCTCTGTCGGGCTCCAATCCCGGTTGTGATATCTCAAGCCCGTACCTCTTTACCAACTCCATGTACCTGCAGCCGGAGGTCCGGATGACATCAAATTTAATGTCATGTTAGACATTGATTATGGTCTAGAAAACCGTCATGGGGTCATTAGGTGTCACTCCATGGTTGTCATGTTAGACATTGATTATGGTCTAGATAACCGTCATGGGGTCATTAGGTGTCTACTCTGGGTCATTTGATAGCAATGGGATGTTTTACCATAATATTGTATAAAAATAATTCAATCAATTTCAACACAATTCATCACCCCAAGTCTACATGTAACTTAAGGTAGGCACCCTCAAAATGGCACTTGACCTCAACCCACCATCTTCAAATTGTGTACATCTCCAAAATCATTTATATACCTATATAGAAAAAAAGCTTTTAGAAGTAAGCTTTGACCCTCCATAACTTTTGCATATTGTATCCAAATGGTGTGTTCTTTGGTACATTGAAACACTTGGAACCTCCTTTCACTTGCCAACAAGAAAATATGAACATCTTACGAGACTAATAATAGTAATTAGACACAATACCAATTTGTGGCACTTTTGCGTGTACCCACCTTACTACACATTAGCATTCACTCAACCGATTGCAATCCACATAAAGATGTCAACATTATATCCAACTATTCATATTTTCCTTAACCACTAAAGTCTCAAGAGTCCTTAAAGGTCCTATATTGTCAATTTTGCCAAAAAAGTTTAAAACTTTTTCCCAGAGCTATGGAATCCCACGAGCTTTGTGTGCATATAATTTTTTTTGCAACATTGTGTTGAAGGCTAGCAGAATTTTTGTGGAATTTTTTGTGGCAAAATTTTTTTTTTACTTCGATAAGGGGCAATTTTAGATGGGGCAAAAGGAAATAGAAGAGGCGATTTGTGGGTGCAAACTAGGACTCTCCATGTGAGGTTGACAAATGGTTGGTAGAAAGCAATTGTGAGCAAAGTCTATGTCTAACCAATGGTTGCTGGAGAGGTGACGATCAAGGGCATCCAGGGGTGAAGATTGCCATAGCTCCAAGTTGCTCCACTATTGTTGATGGGCCTTGCATCACAAAGGTATTACAATGATTTGCCAACTTTTGCAATGACAAACTTCAATGTTCATCGTGCTGCTTCGTAATTTAGCATCACAATTCAAATTTAAATCCCT
This sequence comes from Pleurozium schreberi, assembly GCA_006891605.1. Lineage (NCBI taxonomy): Eukaryota > Viridiplantae > Streptophyta > Bryopsida > Hypnales > Hylocomiaceae > Pleurozium > Pleurozium schreberi. Next base: position 300,755 of record VACF01001655.1, read on the forward strand.
TATTGATATAAAAGATTAAAAGCATTCAATTGAACATTGTTTTCTACACCTAGATTCAAAGTCCACTTGAGGTGCCAATTATCATAAATAGAAATACTATTGAGCCATTTAACCACCTTTCAACCAATTCATAGCAACCAATTGAGAAATAACAACCAATCCACCAATATTTGCTCAATAATTACACCCTAAATAAGGATTTCAAGTTTAAAATGTAAAATTGAACTTCACTCAAGGGATGCAGTCACTAAAATTTTAGATAATTTTTGTACTCTACACTTTCTTTACTTGACCACTACCCTCATCATGCCAAAACAATTAGAAATTTCACATTATATACTTCATAATGCATAATTTCTTGGTACTAATTCATCTCAAGTGTAAAGATGACAATCCATTTTGAACGTTGTTGAATGTATTGTAGGTTTCCTATTGGGAGTAATTTTTTGTCGACCAACAAGACATTACAATGCCTAAGAGATGGATAGCAAATAAAAGGAAAGAGGTGCTACTCCTTCACACTTCTAATTTTCTTATATTGATGTTGCAATATTCCACAAAAGGGTGATTGCAAGAAACACTTCACGTTTTTGTCTCAAAAACGGAGTTGACTGATAGAACTAAGTCGTTCTACTAGAAGTCTAGATTTATGTATCAGCAGTGTGTCTATCAATGTAAACCGTCAATTGTGGGCGCCTGCAAATCTACGCCGTCAATTTAGTATTGTACAATACTATAGAGTGCTACGGAGTTCTACAAAAGCCACTGGGAGCAGAAAATAGCAAGAAAAGGTCTATGGATCTATTCATTTTAAATAATTTAAAAAAATTTTAAATGTTTTTTTAGAAGAATCTATTTTGCTAGAGAATATTGCGCTTGCATTGCACTAAAAAATTAATGTAGGAAAATTTTTCCCTCTTTATAGCCTTCGCGCAAAAGAAGGTCACTTTGACCCCATGTAAGCAACTGACATATTGCTATTTTCATAAAAAATCATCTTGAGTCCTTTCAATGTTAGTAGACCTCCAACATATCCAATTTGTGGCTTATAATTTACATTTTTGGGTCAAAAAATAGGACTACCCCCCCCCCCCCCCTCCCAAATGGCCAAGGTAGACACTCAATTGGGAGCAAAATAAAAATAGTAAATTATTTTTTTTAAATTTGAAAAAATTACTCAATGTCTTAAACTACCACATGTACCTTCATTCCAAGTTTCATCCTAGACGGACAAACGATGGTAAAGTCATGAGAAGAAAAACACCCGTCCGAGGGTAAGGGGACAAAAAATAGGACAAGTGTTTCTTGCAACCACCCAAAATTGAGGTGTTGTGTATTTGTCCATCTTCTAGATTGCATGGGATGGATTTCCAATACAATGCACTTGACAATTGATTGCACAATCCTCTATTTCTTCCTACATTACCACATTAATGTCATAGAATGCAACACCTCCACTTCCTAATTTTCAATCTCCAAAATATCCCAAGCTGTCACGTGTATGACTACAAGCTCTTCATGATTTTTAAGCTTTGAACACATTCCGATGATGTTGGAGAATTTGATCAAGATTATTTCTAGAGCCAAAACCTTGAAATTGCCAATAAAAACTACAATTGTAAGGAATTGGAGGAAGATGACTTTGATAAAGGTATACTTGCAAAGAAAGAAATCTCAGAGGCTTACGGTGGCCTTCCAAATTGATGCATACATTGGGTATTTTCAATTCAAATACTAGAGGAATACAACATTTGATAAATTCTAGTTGCATTTTTTTGTTACTCTGTTGCAGCCATAGTTTGCCAAATAAGTGGAGACAATCGTCAATGGATCTCCAAGCACATAGCGGCATTCTAGGAGAGCGACAACATTCACAGTCCAATCTCTCTAATGGATTTAGGCTCTCTATAATTACATGTATAATTTGGGCTCTTCCTAATGGACAGAGCAATCAGAAAATGATTGTACTCTTTTTCAACAATATTTGAAATATAATTGATATTCTATAGGGATAATCACACCTTCTAGGCAAAGCAAATTTTCTTGAAGAATGAAGAGTTAGTGAGAAAAATGAGAAGCCAATAGGGAGCCATTGAGCATGAAGAAGCTAACTAAAGGTGTGACAACCTTTTCGATGCGTAGAGCGGTGAGCATCAAAACTCAAGAATCATTTTACCTACATGCTACATGGTGGTAATTGTGTATAAAACAAGGGCCAAATTGGAATGGTTCAAGAGATCTAACCACCTAAGTGACTGAATAAGTGAAATGTAGGCATGCAAGATAAAGAATTCCTCCATGAATTTCTCACAAGTGGCAACACTTCACCTTTGGAAGAAAAGAAACAACACTTTGAATTATCAAGGAACGACAACTCTACCTTCAACAAATAGCTAACTAGAAAAAGCCACGTGTACATTCTTGGAGAGCTAGAATGGACATGAAGGTGAGACTACCCCTATATTCAAACTCTATGATTCCACTTTACTAGTAGTTTTTTCTTTTCTTCCAATGATGACAAAATTGAGTCATACATGCATTCAAAATGATTGAATGAAACATTTTATAGATGCAAATGTTTGCAATTTTCTTACATTCATAAAACCAATTGGGAGATTGCCCCTATTTCAACAAAGTTTTATGCACAATTGGTTTTATAACAAACTCAACCCCATCAAACCAGTGTAAATCTAAGGTGTGTACACCCAAAAGCGCCACAAATTGGTAGTGTCTAATTACTATTATCAAGCTGATCACAATTTCATAGTCATGTTGGCAAATGAAAGCACGGTCCAATGCACAAAAAAATGAAGCATTAGGATACAATATGCAAAAGTTATTAAGGGTCAAAGTTTGTTTCTCAAAGCGCCAATCTACAGATTTTGGAAATGAACACGAAGTGTAGATGGTGCTTTAAGGTCAGCTGCGCTTTTGGGTGTACCCACCTTAAACTCTAATCCCCAAACCCACAATCTTTCCATATCATACAAGGATTGCAGTGAGGAGCACCACTTCCCGGCCTTCGGTTCTGAGAATCAGAAGATCAAATTCACCATGTGCCTGCAGCCGTAAAATGTGAATTTGTGGCAGACCTTGCACTGWACCATCAATGGCTGAATTAGCCGTGCTTCAAAATCCTTGATGGCAGTGTGTTCACAAGATCTTCTCTTGTGAAATAAGTTAMGTGACACAAAAAGAACTCAGACAAACTTCCAACGTGGTACTCGTACTCTTTAACCGTTACGCAAGATGTCCAACTTGAAAGTATTGCAACAGTAACGGTGTCTGAAACCGATTCCAGTGCACCGAAAAGCATTGACAACATTTGGAAGGGAAGAACCTCAAAACTTACAATCAGGAAGGCAAAAAGCGCATAAAAGAAATAGAAATCCAACTTGTCTCGCGTCTTCCTACATTCTCATCTAGTGTCTACTGGCGATTTGCAACAAGCCACCCAAAGATCTCAGTACTTGCAAGATGTATCCACTAATTGTTTAGAGGCACAAGATTCGATTCTGTAACTTTGAAAAGACGTTTTAATATATACACAACACATCATTGAGTCGGGAGAATCCCATGTCCATWTACTCATGAAATTGGGAAAAAGAAAATGATAATCTCCTCTCGCTGGTACATTTGTGATACAGATGAATAGAAATACATGAACCGGGCCATTCTTTTGAGGAACTTACCTTCCTAAGATTCAAATTTCTGGGGCTTACTGCTAGCGAAGATATTCCACACCACCGTTCCTGTTAAGTAAAAGAAAATCGACGGCGCGAAAAGTGCAAGCTGCACAAGCAAACAAACAAGGGAATAGAGTCATACAACATTGTCAACATTAAGAATACAAGGAAGGGATTAACGAAAACTAGAGATAAAATGAGATTATACTCTATCTTCTAGCACCTCCATAATCGAGTCACATTAACTCAACTCAGTCAATTGAAGTGCATCAATCTATTTGCCATACTATCCAGCAACCAAAACAAAAGGAGGCCAATTCCAATACAGCTAGTATCAAATGATAAAGTTAAAAAAAATTCACGATTGCAGCATTGCTTACAGTCCATGATTGAGTCCTATCCAAGATGATTCCCACAAGTGCGACGCCCAAAACTCCAGGGATCGCTCCTACGGTATTGGTTAATCCCTGTGTCCACCAACAAGATGTCAGGAATGCAGCATGACAGCCTAAATTATTACACTTTCATCAGTCAATGGTTTCGTAAATTCTATCCAACTCGTTTAACCCGAATTTTGGTAAAGCATCTCCATTTGTCCTAAACGTCAAAACCTAAGAGACTTCAATTTCAAGACAAAAAATTAATTTTATGAAAACATGGGTTCCTACATTCTAATCAATTCTTTCTGCTTTGCTTATACCGGTACATGTTTTTTTCAAATAGAAAGAACAAACTCTATACGAAGAGTTTCCAAACCTTGTGGAAACTGCATTATGCAATGCTCTGTTCTGCTTGACCCAACTAATTTTACTAGAAGTCTTGCTTGAAAAGAATATGAAAAAGGGAGTCTTACCAAAAGGACACCTGCATATTTTGGAGAGATGTCTTGGTGTGTACAGTACAACCCTGCACATCATGATCAATGAATGCTGGTAAGTGAATTTAKYCCGTAAAAGACCAACCATCATGGTTTCMAAATGACCTRCTCYTGATTAGACAGGAGTTAAGGTAGAAAAAACAGGCATTCAGATTTCAAACAAATACCTACGACAATCGAAATKTTATATGAAACAAACTACGACGGAACAAGAAACRGTGAATAGCAGCCACGAATAACWGAGAATTGGGTGRTGTAGGAACTGTACCAGAAAGACTAAAACTTGACAAACCGAGGCCTGAAGTGAGAATTGCAACGTCCACCCAAGGGTTAACCTTTGGAGATAAGGCCGCAAAGGTCATGCATGCAGCAGGCGAGAGAAAGCCAATCGTTTGACAGACTTTCCTAATCTGTACACGCACAGATAACAATGATTTGTATGTAAGACGATTRACACATGGACAGTGTCTTAAGTGCTCTAACTTCAATTTAAACCCGTACAGTATCAAGAGTTCCGAGCTGGGCGTCACGGTCTTTCAGCARATTTGAGAAGGTCATACGGAGACTTTCTATTGTTCAATTCTATATATTTTGTGACCAACAGATGCAATGTTCTTCACTGAATCCGGTGGTGTAAAATTCGGTCCCACTTGAATATACTTTCCCCAATACGATCACTCAATTTGGTCATGAATCCTTGGTCCTTTAAAAAGTAATGGAACATCCATTACACGACATCGATTAAACAGTATGAGCTAGAAAGAAATTTGTAAGCCTCATCGCTCTCAATTTTCCAAGTTTCTTTTAAGCCGAGCCCAATCCTTTAATGATACATTACTCCCTCTCCATACTTAWTAAMCAACGAAATTTCTCAACGAATTGTCTACAAAATGGCATGTCAACCAGAAATTCAAGAGATAAGCACAGAATCTTACCAAGGTAACGTCATATCCACGAGAGATGTAGTGGTCAGCAAGAGGAGCTGCAACCGTAGTCACTGCAACKGATGCCAAGGGCGAAAGTATAGATAGCTGTAATTTCCCAAAAAGCTATAGTTCAGTAACCTAGATCAACTAAGCTATACACCATGAAAGGCGGCTAAACAGATACTATCATTTCGACCTTACAAAAAATTCAGAATCTTTATGTAATCAAGGTAGACCACTGCTACGTTGCGAAGTGACTAACCGCTTCATCAATATTCTGAAAAAGTAAACCATGAAATTCCGGGCACAATGAAATTTCTAAATGAAAGCTGAAAGAAAGTGGGGAAGCACGGCGGAGATTCTTCACAGAAATTAAGAACAATCATTGACTGATCGAAACTCATTCATGTGGTAGCAACTCCCTCTGGCAGGCAAATACATAAAAAAGACGAGAGTGGGTACTCACCAAAGCTGCATGAGTAAGATCAAGGTGGAGTTCTTGACTGCAACATGGTAACACAGATTGATATTAGCGACGGACCTCAATAGTAGCCTCCGGTAATCACGAATGCAGCTTKTACTTGAAAAATAAATCCCTTCTAAGCGCCATTTTGGACAGAAATGGATGCTTCCATGTCTATTGGGGTTCAAATCATTCATTTCGGAAGCTTCAGGAAAGGTAAGAAAACGCACTAATAGGGAAAAGAAACCATTGAACTCACCTAAAATAAGTCGGAAGCCATGAAAGAAGAGTGTAATGTCCCCAGTTGCCACAAAAATGAGCATAGATCATGGCCCACACAGCAGGACTTTTGGCAAAGGCCTTCCAAGGAATTTTCTGGAAATAAAATTCTCGACTGTTTGAGGGCCATGGGGGCAGCAGATGCTCAAACAAAACAAAACCTTAACRAAGGGATTGGAAACTGATCCCGAAGACAACTGAGGACATTTCAGATTGATTCGCAATTTATAGGTTTCAACCCACTTTAAGGCAAAACAGCAAAGCCAAAACAATATGTGGATACTAAGCCAAAAACAGAAATTAAAGGCTGAAAAGTAGCCAATTTCTACTTTTTCCATCTAGAAGCAACTTACATTATCAAGGGATTGAGGGCGTAAGGGCGGTGTGCCGTTTACGACCACTGCAGATTGTGGTTGTCTTCGCTGCAAGTGACCATTATGGTTACTAATAGAACCGTTACCGCTACCTGCGTCTGTCACACTAACTTTGCTGATGAGATATTCAACATGGAGCAAAARCATGACCGMATCTACACTACATTAATGGAAACCCAAACAAATTAAAATTAATCMAAAGATACACCGTATGTRGTTAGTGGAAGACTRAAAGCAAAGAACATACCAGAACTGCTTAGAGTATTTGAAGGCGRCTCGGAGTTGGTAGATTTGTTYCCTAACATGGAGGACCCCACTGCAGTTTCAAACAGAAGACACCTGTCCAACTCCAGAGATAAAATTAGTGGCACACGATTTGTTCTTCTCAAGGAGTCATATTAAAAAATAATGCTGCCACAGAACATCAATACTTTCCATGCAAGTTCATTGGATCGACAARGACAARCTAAGCAAAACATGAGCCTYAAAGCGATCARTTATAGTGCGTAGTTGTGTACCATATAACTCCCAGCGCCCCAAATGCATAAAAGACCGACTCCCAGCCGAAACGCTGAATTATAATTGGTGCTAGAAGGAGCCTGTAACCACCATGCACCGCTTAGCGTCCCTAAGAGTCAACTGCAAAGACAAATCTAACCCCTAAAAGCTGAAGCTCAAAATAGAAAATCCACTTTCGAAGATGATAGTTSATTMTAGCARCTTTCAAAGCAATCTTGTAAYGTTAAGAAACTGAAAAGAAACTGTAAAATATAATTACTACTTGCTATTCATATATTTTGATACCTTTATTGATGCTTCCTAAACGAACTATAGATATGGAAGTGGCTATTTTTGGCCATCTGGACAATAAGGGTTAACTTCGCCAGTCCATTCAGAATGACAAAGATCTACTTTGTTGCAGTTCATATTAAAGTAATGCTACTGGACATCATGAGGAAATAAAAAGTAAGAACGGTGTGTACCCAACGACGCTACCAACATGGAGGCCACCAAAAACAGTGGCAACAGCTCTAGAGCGCTCACTCAACGGCATTGCCCTGCATCATCCCAATTCATAATGTCAGTCCTCGACTCCTCCAACATCCAACCTATTTAGAATGGAAGAAAAGAATTCACAGTATTGTACACTCTTAGAATTGAAGGWTGGATTTCTTCAACCAAGTCTTGAAAAATGGGATTTAAATAACAGGTCACCTGGCAATAAGATCCGTAGCRGCTGCTGGTGAAACTCCTTCCCCGAGTCCAACCTGCAAGCAATCTCAGCTCACGGTTGATAATGTCAGATGGCTATTACATTGTGACACCAATAAGTTAGATAACGCATCCCCGTGGGGGCCATTCTCCGTCAGTTGAAAAGTCGCTCATTAACAATGCAAGTGCCATTGCCATTCAAGCACATGACTTGAAAGAACTGAAATTCTTTTCGGTTCTAACGCAATCAAAGATGTGAGAGGCACAGGACTGTGTTCCCTATCCTCTCTGCAACTATGTACTGACAAAGGACCGTGCAAAATAAGGATCAATGAACGTACCAAAAGACGGCAAAAAAGAAGAAGCGGAAGTATCTTGGCGGTACTTGGCACAGCCGCTGTTGCCAAAGACCACATCAACACCCCCACGCGCAGCACAATCCTGCATGATCACGTCATAAGTCGAAGTCCCTCTTGAACTATGAGGTTCCCATTCTAATGGCATGTACACATTTGAGAAAAGATCTCGAAGCCAAATATTGCAGTAGCCAGAGGATATGTACCATGAACATCTGCAGCTAAGTCAAAGTACGACGGCCAAGCTCAATAGCATGTCTGCATTGAGGTTACTGTCGATAAAATTAAAACAGTCGCTGGAAAATTCTAACTGTTCTTTCTTCTTTAAAAGGGTGGTTAGGAATTGATCTGACTAGCAAGAATTCTAAGAGGGACTTGGGAGAAGTGTAGGGAGGTCGAAAATTCTTACTGGCCAGAGAATGCTTTGGCAAGCCATCCACCAGGAAGTTGACTGATGCAATAACCCCAAAAGAATGATGACTGGACCAATCCTGCAGTTGTCGAGTTCCAGCCCAGCTGATGGGACATCGGAATAATGGCCACACTCATATTCACCTGTACAAAAGCGCTTGGCATCAGAGAGCTGCTTGGCAATTTGCAGATTTTCAAAGGAGTTACAACATTGTGAAATATTACGGCAGCGATCAGCAACTCGGGAGAATCTTTAGGGTGCATGTAGTGAGCTAAGTATCCGAATACTTCAGAGGTGGAAGCAGGAGATTCACGTCGGGCAACATAATTGAATGATCTAATAAACCTCAATAATCTAATGAACCTGAAGACCTAATAATCTCAAGACCTAATAGCGCAAAACTTCAAATAAAACTGGGATAATAAGTAGTTTAAGGACCCGAAGGGTGTCCAATTTGATGCCGGAAAGGCTTCACCACACAAGTCTTGTTGCGATGAACAGTACTCATGAAGGAAAAGAAGATCCTCCCCAGGAACAATCACTACTCTTATCTTCACAAGACTCGCATACCTACATCATGCGAACATCTCCCAATTAGGGCAAGAGGTTTAATGAATACACTTTATATGAAATCTGACCAACGTTTCTCTGTAACTACAATTAATCTCAATTTGTCACAAGGAGTGCTTAAACCCCGTCCCAGAGTTTACAATTTATATCAGAAATTATATTTTAATATTACTTCATTAAGCATAACSCTGACTGGTTTGCCACCATTTGCCACTGAATTTAGAATTTCATGACAGACAAACGTCCCACGCAGTAGCACCAGAAAAATTGAAGGCCAAGGAAGGCAYSACTGACCTTATCCATGTTGCAGATAACAAATGCAAGTGCCGTGGTCAGAATGAGCTTGAATCTTGGGGGCAAAGTTCCCCASGACGTAATGGAGTCGCCCACWTCTACAGGAGTCGTTTCTACAGTTTCCGAAACCACAGGCTCTGTCTTTTCKTCATTAGGCTCTCCTGCATCCGCTTCTCCATGCTCCTGGAATACCTGGTCTTCCCTCACCGGAGCATCGGGAGGSGAACCATAGGCTCGACAAATTGCAATTCTCCTATCACTAAACCATTGCGAGAATCCTTTCTTGATGTACAACGGATCAMATTGTTTACTCCCCAAAGACAAWCGCTGCCTGCATACTAAGCTGCGCRCATCTCTCCTATTCGAATACGACACGGCACTTCGTCCCCTGCTTATCCCATTGTGTGATAGACACTCAAGCGCATCGTTTCGTACAAAACAACTACTAGTAGCGTACTGCACACCATTCGAGTTCAACGAAAGCCCCCTCATGACGCCGCCTGGACACCCAAAATCCAAATCGAGCCACCAAGCACTCACTACAGAAAGAATACACCAAAACCTTATCGAAGAAGGGGTCGAGACATATTCAAACTTCTCTCCTAATCAAATACGCCTGTACCTCCGGAACTYTCAACACCGACCGGTTTCTGCCAATTTCTCCAGCACGCAACCGTACCCCTCACAATCTTCTTTCCACCACCCAATTTCCAACAATCGAATGCGAAAGACATGAAATTTCAGGAAAAGCTCCTCGCACTCCACCATGGAAACCTAATCACAGCGCTGAATTTGGATTCAATCCCAGAAGGAAACGCTGTCAGAGGTTGGATCAGCTGAAACCCAGCATGAAAGTCATGTTGGTACTGTATAGACCGACGAGAGCATGATTCGACAGAAAATAGCGAATCTGCGGACGAGCGTGAGGAGGCCTCCGGGAAGGAAGCCGCAGGGTCCAGGTGGTGGGTTGAAAAGTCGATGTCTTTCTGAATGAGAGGTTACGATGTAGTAGAGGATTTGATCTTTGACGGTGAGTAGGATTGAACGTGTCCATAAACAAAGGGTGAATGTGAATACAGTAATGTAGTGTGTTTCATGAGCTTTCATCTTTGCTGTGAGCGGGCGCCACGCGCACGACGACAGAGGCAGCAGGTTATTCTTGTGATGGCGCGGTGGCGCCCCTCGTTTGTGCGGCTAACTTACTGATGATACGTAGGTGAGCCACATACCCGGCTAAAAGATTCCAGCACCGACTGCAATTGCGCAAACAAAGTTGAAACACATTGGTCACACAAGGAAATATTCGCCAATTTTAAAAAAAAAAAAAAACACACACACAGAGGTTTTCACCCACTTAGGCATGGCGTGGCGGAAGTCTTGTGCGTGGGAGAGGCAGGCGCCTCAACTCCACCCTGGAATTCCAGCCCAGCAAATTAGCACTCGCCACCTGGCGAAGCGGCTGGCGGGTAGCGGGTGGGTTTCCAGCATGTGCGTGGGGTGAATGTCTACTTCGGTTTTCACAATATTTTTGACATTATGGAAACTAGATTTTCCTGTAGCACCTCACAAATGCTCACTTCGTATGCTCATCCATAAACTACTACACATATTAAGGTAGTCTGCCCTTAAAGCGCCCATGTTCTAAAAGCGATCATGCTACAGAGGTACATTTTGCTTTCTTCAATGTACCAGCAGTGTACATCGCTTTTAGTAACCACTGCATTACAACTTCAAAAATTTGTAACTAATTCCTTGAAGGTCCGAAAAATATGAAACGACTTGGGTTAGATGCCAATTCATTTTTTCTTCCTGTGAAAATTTACTGGAAATTGTTTCAAAGAGTTTAGCATCCCTAAAAACGAAATCAGCTCTTAAATGGTCGCCTTAAGAGCAATCTACCTTAGCCTAGATTGTAGAAGAGCATCTGACCAAGATCTAAGGTTGGTGTTCAACCTTAAGAGCCCGGGTCTTGTAGCCTGCTTTTTGGTATAAGATAAAAACAACCCATTGTGGTCATAATTTGGAGTCTGCCTTAATGCCATTGCTGAATTTTTTCAAATTTTTCCCCATGTATAGACAAGTGTGAGAAATAGTGAGAGCAATTGAAAAAATATTTTTTAGACAAAGTATGTATTTGTTATGAATTTTTGAAGTGATCTGCCCAAAAGAGTCAATACGCTACCTGATAACCAATAAAATTTGTATTCAATATGTGCATCTTAATCACCTACAGCGTTCACAGTAAATTCTAATGTAGAAAGCCCTAAAAAGTCACTTCCTACAATAATTTACACTCAAAAAGTAAGGTGTTCTTGTTGAGGTCACTAATTACTCCATAGGAGTCAGAGTAAACATTGATTATGGCCTAAAAAACGGTCATGAGGCCATTAGGTGTCCACTATGGGTCATATTATTGCATTGGGATGTTCTACCTTATTATTTGCACATTCTTGAACTATTTTAACCCCTAAAGGACCATTTGTCCGTTCAACGAACAATATAGATTTCGGGCATGTACCTACGGTCTCAATTTTTGTCCTGATTTATTGAAACTTTTCATGAAGATAGAAAAACTAATTAGCTTCACGGGAATATAATTCTTTTTTCAATTGGTGCCGGGGGGAGGGGGGGAGAGGGGGCCGGAAAAAAAAGTTTCAAAAATTGGAACTTTTTTGCTCAAAATTTTTTTGTCACACATATTATATTTTCCTCTACATGGAAAGCGTTTATTCATTACATTTGGATTTATTATGAGAAAGTTATGGACAATCTTGTTTTTTGGGCAATTGAAGCATCTTCTTGAAAAATAACTTGTAGGATTCAATTCTGAAAATAATTTTTACAATTTAAATAAAAAAATGTTCCATATGGTTTAGTTTGAATGCTAGAAAAATCCCACCATTGGAATGAGTGCATCTTAATTCCACCTTAGAGATATTAATAAATTAGATTTTTCTTTGATCTTGTACCTACTTGTACTTAACAATTTTATAAGAAATAAAAATTAAGTTCTTTTTGAATTTTTTTTCCCCTAGATTCTCAACACAATTTTACACCATAAATATTTAAAGCTCAAAACCCTATAGTGCAAAAAATAAAGGTTAAGAAGGTTCAAAGTCAAATAATCTAGTCTAGCAATGTGTTGCAATTTTTGTTTTTTTTCACTTTAAACAAAGATATCTTGCAATTTGTGGGTCCAAAAATTCTGAATTTTTTTCCTCACATCCTCATACTAGTGAGGTGTAAGATCCTAGGGTTGGATGTGCAAAAAAAACATTTACCAATTTTTTTTACTCTTTGCTATAGAAATGGCAATTATGAGTGTTTTTTCACAGAAAAAAGGCCTTGGTCCTTAAGGGGTTAATCATTCAACGATAAATAATAATAATAAGTAAAAACTACGCCTATCTCAGATATGTAAACTATAGAATCATCTTCTCATTTCATCTCGTCTATACCAACAAAACTTACTACAGAGTCTCAAATTTTGTACTCAAATACTCCGAGCAATGAACTCTTTGTTGCTTTAGAACTACGTACTGTTCATTTGCTAGCACACTAGTGACAATACTGTACAGTAGAAATTCTCTACTGAATAGGGGATTTAAGGGGACCAAAAAATTAAAGGGATTTATTGTGGAAATTTGTAGATGTTTGGAACATGATGAATAATCCCGAGACACTTCAATAACTATTGATGTACAATACAAGTAGATATTTATATAGTGTGAAATGTCGATTAATTAGTATAGGTTCCTTTAATATCCCTTAGCTTTGTGGAAATACAATTTTTTTTCAAACGGTGCCAATAACAAAAGTTATGCCCAAATAAGCTCAAAATAAGGAAAAAAAACAATAAAAAAAATTTCAAATTTTAAATAAAGTTTTTTTTTCTTGTAGATTATATTTCTTCCTACATAGAAAGATGTGATTCATCGCATTTGGATTTGTTATGAGAAAACAATGGACAATCTTGTTACTTGGGCAATCTAAGTATTTTTTTTTAAAAATAACTTGTAGAATTCATTTCTGAACGCATGTTTTCAATTCTTCAAGAAAAAAAGTTCCTCATAGTCTATTTTGCTTGCTAAAACAATCTCATCATTGGAATTAGTGAATTTTAATTCCATCATAGATATATTAATAATTTAGATTTTCATTCTATCTTGTACATACTTCCATTTGACAATTCTGTAAAGAATGAAAATTAAATTTTTTTGAATTTGTTTTTCTCCCTAGAATCTCAAGCAAATTTCCACCATAAAGATTTGAACCTCAAAACTCTGTAGTGCAAGAAATTTAATTCAAAAAAGTTCAAAGTCAAATTTTCTAAACAAGTCCCGCAGTGTGTTGAAAAACTTGTTTTGTTTTTCACTTTAAATGCACATATCTTGCAATCTATGTAGTTAAATTTTTTGAAATTTTAACCACATGTTCTCATACTAGTTATATTTAAGATAGTGCGGATAGACATGCAAAAAAACAATTTTCAAATTTTTTTACTCCATTGCTATAAATGAAAAGGCAGGTTTGATTGTCTTTTCATAGTAAAAAGGCCTTGGTGAGCACTTTAGGGAGTAACTTTGATAGCTTGTAGAGTAACTTTCTTAGAGTAAGGCAACCTAACTATTTAGTGTAGGTCTAATGGATGTCTTTCACGGCTTGTGAGAGTGTGTGGAGTTATTCATTCATTTGGTGAGTGGCCATTTCGGACCTCATTGCCATCTCCTTGAAGGCTTGAAAGAATGTTCAACAAAACATTTTTGTTGGACGAAAAATGGAATTGGTATGTAACCCAGGTCATTTCATATGTTGTAGACATTCTTGCAATGAGTTACAAGTTTTTGTAGTTGGAATGCAATTGTCACTAATTAAAAGCAACCAACTCCTTAAATGTACGTAACTGGTACATCAAAGAAAGCAAAATGTAGTTTTATGGTCTTGATTACTCTTGGAGCGGTTGAAATTAGCCCTTATAGGTCCATGCATCAAAGAAGTGGATTCGCCTTGGTCAACCTTGATTGCAATTTTCAAAAATCCACAATTGGTTTGTACTTTAAACCAAAAGATTGAAATTTGACAAGTTTTAGTTTTATTTCAATTTTAAAATTTTAAATAATTGAAAAATTGAAAGAGTTATTACTATTACAGTCAAACTCTATAAGAGTCAAAATCCGTATTGATATCCATCTTATTGTGTGTTTTTCATTGGCATTTTTTTTCTTTTAAAATGAATTTAAAAAATAAAATTAGTAGGTTATGTTTTTCATTTTCGAATTCATTCATGGTAAAAATCTTGGATTATTTGAATATATAAATCCATCCATTGAGTTAAGTTGTTTGTTTTGTTTGTTACATTGAGATCTTCTTGACCGTGCACTCTTCGCCCGCGTTCTTGGTAGTGTTGGAAAGCGCTTGGTGAGGAGAGGTGCACAGGTTTTGTTTTGTGACGATTCAACCCACAGTGAGCAATTTATGGATTTTGAGTTCTTTTTTGTATTAAATTTTTTTTTAAATAGTTTGATAGTAATTTGACTAGCTATGGCAATGGTACAAGGCACACTAGTACTCACTGATGTAATGTTATTTCCACCATTTACTTAAATGAATTATTATTATTTCATTTTCCATCATAATTCTAGAAAAAATTATTAAAACAATTACACAAAGATTTTAGTCATTTTTATTTGAAGATTTATTGAGATTTCTATTCTACATTCTACCTAATACATAGAAATTCTTATAAAATTCTTATGATGAATGCATAGCATAGCAAGCGCCAAGCGCTAGTTCTAGAAAAAATTAGAGTCAATAGAGAATATGTTTTTTCACATGAACATTATTGAGATTGTATAAATCAATTATGTATTAGGATGAATTAATTTTAGCTTCATAGTAAAATTTGACTTCAATGTCATTACCAAGGATGTTTCAATGGGAGGTTGAATCAATTGCAATCCCACATTAACCCTTGAACGACACCCAAGGCCATTATCCAAGGCCATTTTATGGTCAATGAATGAGAGAGCATTTTTTTGTATAGGACAAAAGTGCAACTAATCATCCTCGGAATTTTGTGTGAAAAGCAAGAAGATCCGTTTACTTTGACTTCCAATAGTACCATTACATGAGGTATGAGGGCAACAGAGGCCCGTTTCAGCCCTATTCCCGAAGCAGTAAGAAAATGGCTGATTGCTGTCAGGATTCCAATTATTAAATTTTTTTTTGGCCGAAATTTAAAAAAAATTAAAAAAATTAAAAAAATTAAAATAACATGGCAAACTCTCTGCCACGTGACTGTGTTGATGTGGCACAATTTTTTGCGTTCCCGCAGTCCGGGAACTCGTGGTCTCTTGGAGGCCTCAAATCTCATGTAATGAATTTGACTTCCAATGCTTACTTTTGAAAATTTGTAAACCAATGATTCTCATGGTATCAGAATTCATGGTTTCCATGGTGAGCCGCCCAACTTTTAAAGGTTAAACCTCATAATTATCAATTATCAATCTGCTTGGTTCATGGCAAATTTGAACCCAATTACATGATTGTGCGATGAATCCGTTGCACCTCTCAAATGCATTAGAAGCTCGATCAATTCTTTGCTCAGCTATCGCTAGCTCTTTCTAGAGATACATATTGAAATTTCATCACTTTGAGACGATTAGGAGCCGGCCTTCAAAGATTAAGCGCAGCTCGTCCTGGGAAGCCAATCAAACTTTGTTGGCTTAGCGTTGTCATCGCAATTTATTCGGGCTGCTAGAACAATGCGTGAAGAATTTGCAAAGTGGAGGTTTGATTCTTTACCACGCCCCTTGTTTCCGTGAATGTGGAGGACTGTTTCAAATGAAATCTTCGGTCTGATTGGATGTTGCACAATCATGCATGGAAAACCAAGGCTTGGCGACAATTTTTTGTTAGTATTATATTGAGACTGTTAGAGTTTCATTCATGTGGATGTTTTACATCCTGTAATTAACTTAGGGTTAGTCTTTTAGGTTTAGGAATTTGCACTTAAGGATGAAGCTCAAGCTTCTCTCATTATCAATCTAAGCACAATTTCTTGATCAACGTCTGTAAGATTACAGCGTTTTCTCAATATGGTATCAGAGCGCTCAGTAAGGTTTTGCAACTGTTAGCATTCATGAGAGATTAGCACGATAGTGATAGACTAGTCTCGAAGGCAGCAAGCATCAGAGCGCTGCCAGGATCAGTAACTACGGAACCAGAGTAGTTTCCTATTTTTCTAGACATGGATCCGCGTGTGAAAGAAGTCCCTTAGTCCATGAAACTTGTCAGTCCATCAAACTATATCATCTGGTCCTATAAAGTTAGGATGATCCTACTGCAGGAAGGTCTCTGGCGATTCATTGAACCGGAGATCGACGATCCAACAATCGGAGAACAAGCCACAGCAACCGCAACCTCAACTGTCGCAGACACGGCAAACTCGAGAAAAGCGGTGATCCACATACCTACGATGGCGGTGGATACAACGACCATCACCAACATTGTTCGAGACAATGAGCTCAGGTTTCCAGCTGGTAGTATCATCACATCACTGGTACAAGATTTTATCTTGTTGAGCATCATTCACCTTATAGACCCTCAAGCCATTTGGCAGAGGCTCAAACACATGTGCAACGTGCGCAGTTCGTCTAGACGTTTGGCACTTAAAAAGCAATTCTATTCCCTTCGCCTAGTAGAGGGAAAAGCGATTGGAGATCATCTCCAAGAGATTAATTCGCTTGTTACACAACTTGCAAACTTAGGTATAGCAATACCTGATGAAGACTTAGTCGATCTAACACTCAACAGTTTACCAAAAAGTTGGTCCATCTTTTGTCAGATTCAAAAGGGTTGAGAGAAAGCTCCCTTGTTTCCTGAACTAGAGGGCTTGCTGTTACAAGAAGAGCTTAGCCGCAATTTAGAAAAACGGCGCGATGATATAGACGAGGTCAACATGATCCGCACTAGTCGTGGGCCTTGACGGGGAGGCTACAATTAGAATTGTGGTCGCAAACCCTAGGAATTATAGGGACGAGGTCAATCACAAGGCCGCGGTCAATCTTACAGCACTCAGCAATCGTATTCATAGCCGCCACCAAATTTACGCCTTAATACCGAGATACCAGGGCGACGACCACCAGTACACTGCAACAAATGCGGCAAACCATGATATCTAGTTCGCGACTGCAATCAAATCACATTGGAGGAACATATCAAAAAGCTCCAACTCCAGCTCACTAACATCAAATGAAGTCGCTCGCATCAGCTACACCCAGTGACCCAGTTCACTTGACCGAGATTACCAACGACAATATCGATCTATATCCGTATCACAGCCCCTAGTACAGCCACGACAACACACCTCCGCATCTGCAAGGCTGCATTGACGCTTTTGAAGACGAAACACCAACCAAAGTCATTAACTCTTGTGTTATCACTAGTGTAGAAAAAGATTGGTTTTTAGATTCTGGGGCATCTTCTCATGTTACAGGGAGTTTCCAGCTACTTAGCAACACTATAGCATCCAAAATCCCTCACATTAGTATGGGAGGAGGGCAAATCATGCCAGTAGCGTATCAAGGGACTGTATCCACAACGGCACAACCACTTCATCAGGAAAAAATAAAGATATCCATAGCGTTCTGTACGTGCTAGGAGTCAAAACCAATTTGCTATCTGAAGGCAAACTAACGGATATCGGGTACAGGGTTTTATTTGAATCTCAACGATGTATCATCTACGACAACAATCATCAAGATCAGGTCTTTCTTGAAGGCTCTAGAGACTCTCGCAACAACCTTTACAGGATTGACAACGGATCCGCCTATCTTGGCCTCATAGCAACACCAAAGCTACCGGATCTACACCGATCATCAGCTCCAAAACTGACCACTGCAGATATCCATCTATGGCACAGACGAATTGGACACATAAACTATCAGAGTTTATATCATATGACAACACGACAACTAGTTGCTGGGGTTCCTGCCATCCCATTGATTAAACATGTATGCAACTCCTGTATGCTTGGTAAACTACCACGAGATTGCATTCCAAAGAAACGCACCACCAATACCACAAGACCACTACAACTCATCCACATCAATCTGTGTGGCCCAATGCCTATACCTTCTAGAGATGGTAACCGCTACATCCTCACTTTCATTGATGATTTTTCTCGCAAAACTTGGATTTATTCTCTCTAAAAAATCCCAAACCCTAGATTATTTCAAACAGTTTCGCGCTCTAGTTGAAACTCCCAACCTTCATATAGGTACTCTTCGAAGTGATAGAGGAGGAGAATATACATAGCAGAACTTCATCACACGTCTCACCAAGTAGCAACCCAACCAAAACAACAATCCCAACATCCACGCCAAGGACAACCTGTTTTCACCCAACAGTTGTTGCGATCCATTCTGCGATTCAACACGCACCATTCTTCACCTGTACAGTTTATCTTCCTTTCGGACACCTTCTGCGTCTCATTTAATAGAGCAATCTTCGATTGAGAGGGGTGTTAGTATTATACTGAGACTGTTAGGGTTTCATTCATGTGGATGTTTTCCATCCTGTAATTAACTTAGGGTTAGTCTTTTAGGTTTTGGGAATTTGTACTTAAAGACGAAACTCAAGCTTCTCTCATTATCAATCTAAGCACAGCTTTTTGATCAACGTCTGTAGGATTACAGCGTTTTTAAGGTGTTCTTTCAGCTTTGGGAATGCATGTGATGGTTTTCAAATCCGTCTGCAACTCCGAGAAGATGGTGCCCCACATTGTTTTTGTAAATCAATGCCAACCTTAATGGCAACTTGAAGCCTTCTAAAATACAAAAGAGGTCGGGAATCAAGACAATACTCCAAACCAAAAGTCCTCATTGGAATGTACCAGATGTGCAATGGCTATGATTCAAATTTTTTAAAGATAGCTGAAGGTACATCTTGCTGCAACCCCAAATTACACCCACATTGACATCCACATCGACGGAAGACTTTGAGTACGAGTGGCTACGATCTCAAGCTAGTTCCAACGGTTCAAATGGCAGCCCGAGTCTTAAGCTCCATCGATCTTACTCCGACATCAATATGCTTCCAGAAGTCCAAGACGTGCACGAACCTTATGTTACTCAAGAGATGAGCCTAGATCCCAATATATATGATCAATTGTCTTGGTATTTCGTATCATACCCAACAGAAGGCAGTGAGTTTACAATTACGAGTAAGCCACATTACAAATTATTCCTAAGAGAAGGACGGGATAATTGGGAAAATAACACATAATCTTCTAATTACATTTTGGTAAAGTAATTGTACCATCATGCTCAAATGTGCAAAATTAGTTACAATGTGAGGGTGAAAATCCAAAATCTACTTGCAATATAAAAGAATATCAATTTTCAAAAATTTGGGCACTATTCATGCCCCCATTGCCATCTCTAGAGGGGGAATTGTGAAAACATTTTGGAGATGCTTGTTGATGGAAAGACGTGCATATGGATGTTTCCTACATATCTCCACAATCAAATTTTAGATATTCATCACCAATGTTTTTCCTATGATCTTTTATGGAAAATCATGGAATTATTTTTTAAAAGTCACCCACAATGGAGTTTTGGTTTTTTGAAACCAAAAATTTGGCATGCTTGAAGGGGATTGTATAAATGTTGATATTAATGTTGATTGAGGGAAACAAAAAACTTCAACTACATTTTGAGTAATGCCAAGAACATTGAAGGGTCCAAATAGGAACCATCAACCTTTTTTCTAAGGCACTATACAATGATATTTCAACCTGCACTAACTTAAATAGCGTCACATGCACTATTAGTAAAGCTAATCAGCTACCGTAGTCATTAGGCCTGCGCACATGAGGCTTATGGAGCCAATGCGACGTCGTATGTAAGGGCCCGAGAATGCGGGTTTGCTCCCTTTCTACCCTCACGCGCAGAGCTCACAAAAAAATGTGACGTCCAGCCCTCATGGATTTTTACTAGGGTTTTTACCTCCAAGGAAAAAGGACCTCCTCCTCTTTCTCCTGCGATAGCGAGTCTCTTTTTCTCTTATGCACCTCCACACTGCGCCAGAGAGCTTATTTGAGGGGGGTCATGTGTTTTTACTGCAACGGGGTTGAAGATAACGCTTCCAGCAATTTCTACTAAAAAAGCTACATACGCAAAGTAGTTCCGGGTGGGAGCCCGCACACTCACGTATGACGTCCAATCCAGGGCTCACCGCACTACAAAAAAATAGGGCTACTTGCGACTGCGCCAAATGACTGCAAGACGGTCGTGTTGAAGTCGCAAAATGCAAATGTGACTCCTGGACGCTGCAGTCATTTTGGACAAGTCGTTTACAACATGACTGCAGCGTTATTATCACCCGATAGAGTTGAAACGAAAGAAACTTTGGATGAAACGAGCTTCGTTGAGAGGGTTAAAGAAAGTCCTTGACTAGAAAGATGGCTTTGACCTGCAAATGGTCTAGTTGGACAAATATTTCACCCACTTAAAATCTGACGTGGACCTGACACGTGCAGTCACGAGAAAGTCATGGTCCAGTTGTGTCTAACCCCTTCGGAATCTGACGTGGACATATTTAATGCAGTCGCGCCGCAGTCATTCTGAAGTTGTTGTGTACCCCTCTAAAATTGTGGACATCTTGTGAGCAGTCACAATGCAGTCATGTCAAAGTCCAGACTAACCCCTCTCGAATCTGACGTAGACATCCCGGAACCAGTTATTTTGGAGTCATTATGTAGTTGCAAATGATTCTGACGTGCCGAACAATGTTTGGGCGATTTAGGGTGGGAAACAAGTCGAGCTTCAGTCACTTTAGAGTTGCGTTACAGTAGCATGTGGAGATATTCTGTAGTAGTGCTGGAGTCGTGAAGAGATTGAGGGACTCAGGTCTACATTGCATACATGATACAATCTACATTTGGTTTTAGGAAAAGAACTACAGAAGCACACAACGATTATTCCAGAAGACAAGTGCACAATCGAAGGGAGACCAGCATTACATACTCACAGTGATGGAGTTACAAAGACAGTTCTATATTTCACAAAGAGAGAAGCGGAAGAAAACCGCAGCCTCAAAATCACATGGCGTTGAGGGCATTGTGAGGTGGTCCACAACCTCCACCTCAGGACAAGTACACCCTAAATCAATTGCCACTGACTTGCTTCATGTACTTTTGGTCCCAAATTGCGGAAGACCCTTTCGCATGCTCCACTAACTCCATGCTTGCTGCCTCATTCGGAAACATGAGGGGAACTCCACCTTGAAGAGCTTTACGGACGTCCACCTTCAATCATGACTGCGGAATTTCCTTACCATGGAACGTGTGAGACCCGTGAAATCCTGAGACAGATCCAACGGCCACCTTTTGCCACACAGCACGTGGATTCTTGAGGAAGACTTCATCGCCAATGTCAAAACCCTACAGCACGCAATACACAATACAGAAGTGAGCACGAATACACAAGTGAGCACAAATGGGACACAAGCCACGGACCCCATACCGCACATTCCATTACGCAACTTCAAAGTTGCTGCAGCGTGGCTTAGTGCAATCATGCTTCCCTCATTATGGGAGGCTTCCCTCCCATTTGACTGGTGGTTTAGGGTTTAGGGACCTTCAAGAGTACAACATTGCAAAGTACTGAAGTCAAGCGGTAGTCACGGATGGAATTCACCACTTCCCCAACATTGGAGTATGCCAGGGAGACCAATCACAACTAAAACGCGACTTTCTAGCAACTTCTACACAACAGAAATGCGACTGCAGGGTGGACAGGCTGCACGCAAAAGGGAAGTTCAGGTGATGGTTCTGCACCTTCTTCAATGCAACATCACATTTCTTCTCTGTGGTAGAGGCCGACTTCAATCTCGTGTTCTGCTTCCCTGTCCTTCCTTGCACAGACACGGAACGGAAGTTAAAGACCATAAATAAAACAAGGTGAGGGGGCGCTTTTTTGCTTGAAATCGGCTAATGTGCCATTCCCCTCACCGTGCACTATGTCCACAAAGTCATATCCAGTTTCACGCATTCGTGACTGAAGCCATTGAGACTTCGACTCGTTCACAACTTGGGGGTACTTTGCGCGGAATGTAGTGATGTCGGGGCATCTCCCAAAAGATTCCAAAAGTGGCCACAAGTACCACTTCAAATATTCCTTGTCATCAGCCAAGGTTCTTAGCCACTTCACATAAAACGGATTTGTAATCAAAACGTTATCTTGTGCATTGCAGACAACCCTACAGCTTTTACTGTCTACAATGAATGTGTTCTCCGCACTGAACTGAGGGTACCGCTCATGCACTAGGGATAACTTTTTTGCCCTCGAGGTTTCCTTATCATGCTCCCCTGCACTTGGGTCATTGTCGATGTATGACCAACAGAACAGGGGAGCCGGGTAGCATACACAGTCCACCACTGATAGCAGTACAAGGACCACATCCTCCATGTACGGAGCGCTCCTGCTACCCCAGAATGCCTCCAAAGGACGAGGGACGAAGAGCAAAATCATTTAAACCACCAATTTCCAGGAGAGATTAATTTTTTTGTCAGACCTAATCTATGATCTTGAGCACATTGCCATAATCCCAGCATACTCACGACAGTTTTACTAGCTCGTCTGCTAAGTTATATAACAATTTCACACCTTCATTTAATACTGCAGACTCAATACATCACATCCATTTGAATGCAGAAATCACTGATGATTCCAACTTCTATGGTTGGAGTTTATTGTACTTTGAGAATTAGACACCATGGACCCAGATCCTCAAACACAAACTTACATATGGAATATACATCGATCTGCTTATTAATTCTCAGTTACAGCTACGTACAAGAATGCTACAAGAATATTGTTGAAATCTTTAACCATCCTTCTAGATCGAATAGACTGGCTGATTTTAGGATGGTTTAGGCATCTGTGAAATGAGTAAGTACTAGCTGTAATTCCTGTTTATAGCTCCTCAAGAAGGGAGTAGACATTGAAGGCGGAACAAAAGTCAATATTGGTGGGATGTTGGCCTAAAACCTCACCCGTGACGACCCTCGCCAAGTGTCCGTCTGCTCGCACCACCAGGCCGCCTCGGAAGTATTGGAATGCAAAGAACTTATATTGCAATGAAGGGAGAACACAACAAGTGAATGGAAGGGGTAATGAGCCCAAGCAAGGGGCTACCCTCTTATACTACTCTACTACCAAGTGCCATGACTAACCATATGGGATAACTCAACACTAGAGGGCTGCCCCTCTCTAATAGCACCCAAATAGGGCTTTCCCTCTCTACTAGCACCTTGGTTGGCTACAAACAACTCCTAACTAAGGTCAGCCCATATATAGGGCTCACACATGAGTGCCTTAGTGTTCTACTCACTAATCTCAACACATATTAGTGTAGATGATCGATGCAACTGCACTCGTGGGACACCGATTGCGGATGTAGGCCGCATTCGACACCGCTTCCGCCCAAAACTCGTACTTGAGGCCTTGGGCATGCAACATGGCTCGAGCCATCTCCACAAGCGTGCGATTGGCACGCTCAGCCACACCATTTTGTTGCGGAGTGTACGGCGCTGAGGTTTGATGTACAATGCCGTGATCTCTCATAAAAGCCTCAAAAGCCTTGGACGTATACTCACCGCCATTGTCCGACCTCAACACCTTGACCTTGTGGCCACTCTCATTCTCCACTAGTGCCTTCCATGCCTTGAACCTCTCAAACACCTCACTCTTGCATTTGAGCACCAACACCCATACCTTCCTCGAAAAGTCATCAATGAAGGTGAGGAAATACCTTGCACCACCCATGGAAGTGGTCTTCATGGGGCCGCACACATCGGAGTTCACAATCTCCAATACCTTGGCCGCCCTCGTTGCCCCATCGTTTGGAAAAGGCTTCCTCGCTTGCTTGCCTTCAATGCAAGCCTCGCATGCCAAATCGCAAGTGGCCTTCTTCACTTGCATGCCGCCCACCATGCCTTCAAGTGCCTTGACGCTTTTAACGTTGAGGTGCCCCAATCGCTTGTGCCAAAGCTCCATCGAGTCTTGCACCAGCGCCGCTTGCGCCACACAAGCCGTACTTGAGTTGTTCACCCTCTTGAACTCAAGTTGATAAAGGTTGCCCAACTTTGGCACAGTGACAATCATCTCTCCGCTCCTTGTCGCCAACACACAACCTTGGTTGTTGAATTCCACCTTCAAGCCTTGGGCCACCAACTTGCTCATCGAGAGCAAATTGGCATGCAACTTGGGCACATGCAACGCATCTTGGATGCGAATCTTCTTCATCACTCCCTTGACCATAACCTCCACGACAATGCACCCCATGCCAATGGCCTCTACCATGCCATTGTCCCCCAAAAACACCTTGCGGTTGCTAATGGGTTGGTAAGTGAGAAATGCTTGCCTGTGAGGAGTCATGTGTTGCGTTGCCCCCGAATCGATGATCCACTTGAAGATGTTGCGGTCGTCAAAGCCATCGCTTGCGGCAAACGCAAACTCGTCCCTCGCTTCGACCATCGTTGCTTTGTTGGCACTTTCCTTCTTTGTCTTCCTACAATTGCGAGCGAGGTGGCCCACTAGTCCGCAATTGTAGCACGTGCGTGTCTCCTTGCGAGGTTGAGAAGTCTCCCCATTGCCATTTTGTGCAAGAAGCGCGGCCCCCCCTTCCTTGGTCTCATTCTCCTTCCTCTTBGACACCTCGTGCATCAATCTCGCGGTAACATACTCCAAATTGAGGTCCTTCATGGCTCTTGTCTCCAACGCCGTAATGAAATACTCATATGAGGTGGGCAAACTCTCAAGGAGAGTCATCACAATGTCTCCATCCGTCAATGGCGCCTCCAAGCAAACGAGTTGATCCGCGAGGCCCAAATAGGGCTCTCCCTCTCTACTAGCACCTTGGTTGGCTACAAACAACTCCTAACTAAGGTCAGCCCATACATAGGGCTCACACATGAGTGCCTTAGTGTTCTACTCACTAATCTCAACAGGAAGCCTGCCGGAGAGTTGATGGAACCGCCCAGTTGACCTGCACTAAAGTCGATCTCCACAATCTCATGCCTCCCCGCGTCCACAATGCGTTTGGGTTGCACTCGCACGTTAGCTATGGTCCCGGACTCAAACTCCCAAGGCTCCTCGTATCTGCATCATTTACAATTACACAGCCACTAGTTTAGTATAGACCTACTGCAAAGAACATTCAAATACCATGTCCAGCATAGCGTGGGATCTAATTAACAGAAACAAAAACCTAAAACCCTAAAACCCTTAATCCACAAAAATCGCTGCCACTGTGACTGCAACACTCCATATTGATCTGCATCACGACAAATCAACCCATTCGCTCCTGTAAACCTACTGAATATGTAGCAATTGCTAGGTCCAATATGGAATCTAACAACAACAAAATCCCGAAACATTAAGCCCAAAAGTTAAGAATCACAACCGATTTTATTATTTTCGGATGTTTCTAGTGTGCAGTTTGGTGTGAAGATGAGCGGAAGGTGGAGGGGGTGCAGGAGCAGCCTTTGTTGAGGTGTCCACGCATGCTGCCAATTTTGGCAAACTTGCAAACTTACGCCGCTTGAGCCTCCGATCCACCAGGGGCGCGCTCTCCTGCATGTCCTTGTCACTTGAACCCCCTTCTGAATCGGAGGCATCTGCAGACAGAACGGAGCACCGCACGCACAGGTGAGCTTGAAGATCAAAAACTGATAGGAGCGGTACTCTAAATTCTGAACCCCACGATGGACGAGTAGTCGAGTACTTGCATTACTCACATTCCTAACCAGAGTGCAAGGGGGAATTGCACGATGAAACCCCTATTCAAGTGTTGATGTTGCCAACGCTCGAAGAGAACACGGAATTGGGAGTCACCTTAAAGTCTTAAACCCTAAGTCCAGAAGAAGGCGGCACTCGTTTAGAAATTACCTGCAGCTCCCGCGCCCTTAAAGGCTTGAACTGGAGCTGCTGGATATGGTCACAAGCTACCGAAAGATGCATCAACCTTCTGCGATCAATTCCTCATTGGACTCAGTCACCCCTGACAAGGAGTCTCGCTCGCTTGGCATGGCGCTGGATTCCCCTTCTCCTCTGACTTGTGCGCGGGAACGGCGCTGCACCGTCTGTCCTCGAAGGACTCGCCGCGAGGGGAGTGTGCACCTCAAAAAACTACTCTTCCTCTCCGCAATTGGAGCGCGCGGTTTCTTCTTCTTCGACAATTCTACCTYGTCCCTGCGCCTCCACTAGTCCACTTCTTTCATTAGCTTCCCAAATGCGTACAATTCTGAAACACGAATCCCAGCTGCACTACTCTCCACAAACCACGCTCAATGCACTCGGCAGAAATGGAAGACTAACACTGACACCCAATGCACGCAGGGTTGATTAGGGTTTCCAACTTCAATGCAGGGTGGCTGCGAACGTGAGGGTACACCCAGCGGTATTGGGTTCCACGTGGACCGGCAACGGAAAGGTAAAAACGAAGCATGGATGACACGCTAGGTAATTAAGACTGCGTCACGACTCCAATTGAGTCACATTACAGTTACAAAAATTCAAATGTGACAACTATGCGACTTTACCACGACTTCGCGACACCCAAGAAAGATAATGGCGGCGGAATTAATTACTGCACAGTTCAAAACCCTAGGACGCCGAGGAACTCAATTAACTAGCGCATTGCAAGATTGGATCCCGCAGGCACGACACGGACGCCTCCGGAGTATATACGACATTGATACTGTTCAGACATTTCCACGTCACGCGGGAGTGTACAGTGATTCTATCTTGCATACTTCCGATCAAGCACGGCACTGCGTGCATGCAGGTTGTAGACCAGGACCGTTGTTGTCCATGGAGAGGAGTGCATGCAGGTACGAAGCTAAACTTCAGCGCGTGCAAACAATCAATTCAGTGGAACTCACAACGCGTGCCTCGCACGAAGAACTAGTTCTAAAGCCTTGAGCATTTCCGCCTTCTTCTGGTCGCGCAAGAGCTCGTACTCCGTTTTGGGATGAGGCGAGCTTGGTGGCGGCGAATCCATCCTTGTCGATGCAACTTCCGCTTCCAGTTAGAACTGATCGATAGAAGTAGCGCAATGAGTCGACGGTGTTGAGGATCACCCACGCGGAAGTGAAGGTCCAAGGCGTGCATTGAGTTGCGGACGGTGACGACAGCACCTTAGCAGATCGGTTGGACGAAATTCCGCAGCGGAGCGACTACTTTCCTGTGGCGTCGACGTTTTGGGACAACCGGTCCAATTGTAAGTGCCTGAAATCAAAGCATGAACTCAATATCACTCATGAAAATGGTCATCATGGTTCAGGATAAGTTTGGCGGTTGATCATAAAGTGTCAGATTTGGCGGCGCAAGTGGGGTGTTCCTCATTGTTTCACTGGAGACTACTCTGATTTAACGCATAGGATAGCTAAAGTGCGTTACTCCCGCTTCTGCACCCACGTTCCTCACAATAATGATGATAGCAGGAGTCCTAGCGGTTAGATTCTAATTTAATGTTCCCGGTACAGTCGTTGCTACCCCCGTTGTTCTTGAATGCCGAGGAGCCCACTTCTACTGTAACCACTGTCACATAAAAAAGAGTCATTCCAAAGTCACACTGAAGTAATTGACCGTACCGGACGACTTGTGCATAACTTAGTGCAGTCATTTTCCTGTCACCAGTTCTATATCCGTTACTCGTGAGTGACTCCTTGAAGTCGTTCGTAGTGCAGAGTCGGAACCTGACTATTGTGCCAAATTTTTGTTCCACTTCTTTAGGATTGAGGGACCCATTCCCTCCCTTGGAAGTTATTCTTTTAGAGTTTGTCATAAACCTTCTTGCACTTCCATTAGAATTGGTCCAATTGCAGTCATTCACAGAAAGGGTAATTATCTCAAGATGATAGTGTGCGAGGCCGCAAAGCCAAAAAAAAAAATGGAACTAGTGCTGGCCCCCTCCCATTTATTGAGAAACCATGAATCCGTCATAGTTGACTTAAAAATGGCGATAGTTAAATCAGAGAAAATTGTCATGTATAGAATACCATGATCACCATATGAGATGGTTGTTTAGGGGTTCGTTGGTACGAAGGTGACCTAGTCACTAATCCAAATATGTATAACAGGGCATTCCATCAGGTAGGGAGGAAAACCTGCACTCAAATCGACTTCAGTGTGGATAAGTCCAAGATTCTATCCTAAGACATTGTGTCTGTCTTGAAGTCATGTAGAAGTCACTTCATAGTCGTAAGTGTTCTAGGCGACTCACATGTCACTCAGTAGATAGTCACATTGAAGTCACATTGTATGCGCCGGCTTCCATGTACCAGCTCAAAGTGGTACATGGCAATGCACTACTCTCTATTTCCAATGGGAAATATATAAAGCGCTAACGACGGAAATGAGCGAGGACATCATGTCAGCTTCAGAGGGCGAGTCCATGTGTTAGACCAGCTCTTCAGTAATTATATTGTTGCACGGAATCCCTTTTGTTTATCAGACCAGACCCAGGAAAACAAGATCTGCTTCACACTATATGTCGAGATGGAGAGTTTTGAAGGCAGCTCCACTGCATCGTAGGAAGAGACAGAGGATGGAAACACCGAATTCCAAATGTGAGATTCCACTGCCAGGTCCTGCATGCCCGAACACAATGGCAATTGCACCGGGCATGGAAGAGGTGCACATTGGCACTGGAAACCTGGCTTCAAATCAAGAGGTCATGCTTGCTGCAGGCGTTCCTGTACAAACATCCACACGACTGGAGTGGCAGGTGTTCAACACAGCATTGCACATATTTTCATCAGTGCTGAACTTGGATCGGCTGGACGAAATAGATTATACAAGCACATTGGGGGCAGCAAGTCGTGAAGACTGCTAGATATGTCAGTCACCTCCACCGCACAATGTGAACACTTCTGCTGATGTGGGAACGCCTTAAACCGCAAATTTACCGTAAACCCTGCAACGTTCACTGGAAAGTGGGGTTTGAGATCGATCCTAACCCTGCTACATCATTGTCTGATCAGGAAATTTATTTCATTATCACCCTAACGCACATTGTGTTTAATTCGAAGACTTCAACCGCACACCCTAAAACCCTTCAAGTAATTCACTTAATTCACCTAGCACCCTGAACCCTACATCTTATGTAACTTGCATCCATTTGGAGCCACCCCTAAACCCAAAATAGGCATTCTCATCACACTTGCATGCTCCCACCCCATGAATATGCAAGTAGAACATGCTAGTGTTTCTGTAGTCATAATTCAGTCACATACCCGGAACCGGCCTTACCTTGTCCTCCCGCCACAACCCTAAACCGCCAGTTATCTTTATCTTTTTCCCAACGTAAAAGAAAATGACCTACCCATGACTCCTTGTGAGCATGAAAGTTGTTGCGTAGTCACTTCTAAGTGACTTGTAGGCGCACAAATAGAATGCGCACTACTCATCCGCGACTCCGTTTGCTCCAGTCGCGTTTTAGTCGGCCACGTCACGTCCTTCACGACGGCGTGAACGGAACGTTGTGGATGAACCGAGGCCTCGTTCACTGTTCATCCAGCAGTCACCTGAACGCGACTAAACAATGACTTAAACACTGTGGAAATCACTCCCGCGGTGCAATTACGGAGGTGAAGTGACGATGCAGTCGCAAAAGTCCTGCAGTCACGTTTTTGTAGTCGCTAGTAGCCCTGTTTTTTGTAGTGCCGGTCCTCATGTGCGCAGCTCTAGTATAATTCTATTAGAGCTCCACTGCTCCAACAAGCCCAGTCCGTTGTTTGGGCCTCGGGTAGAGCGCAGTGTGGACTCCGGAGAAGATTGGCCACTACGTACTGCAAAGTATGATCCCTCACTACACTAATGATGGTAAATAGTGTTATCGATACCAACTATTTCAGAAATGTTGTAAGCTTTTACTCTTCATGAATATGTTTATGGAATGCATGGATCCTAATAGTACTATAGTTGGTAAAAATATCCATTAAAGGTAAGAACTTAAGGATGTTTTAGGTCAATGAGTGTAGGTAACACTATTTACCATCATTAGTGTATTGTGTTGTGGCTATTAGAGTATCCCTACATCAAGTCTAGATATGGCGCAAACTGGGTATCTGGAAAAGCCTGACCATTTCAATTGCCCCATGGCACACTTGACGAAGCAAAAAAAGTGGCCGGGCCCGGCCAAATGTGAGGAAGACAAGTCCTAGTGGGGAGTCTTCTTTGCGCCTCGGTATGATTATTTTTTGTCTTTTATTTCAATTTTCAAGGCATTAGTGAATAGAAAAGTCCTTGCACATGAGGTGGCATCTCAGAATTTGGGCAAATCGAGTTCTCCGTGTTGCTAGCCCATGTTGGAGTGGATGACAATCACAACATCGGGCCGGACAAATTCAAAGCCACTTCAATCCATTGTGGACGTTTTTGTTTGTTGAGTCCAGGTGTGGGGATGCTCATACTACAATAGCAAGCCGATTGTCTCTCCAAAGTTGGGGCCCTTTTTCATCCATCATATGGTTGTGTGTTAGATGATTCATTCTTGATTGCAACCAACACAAGATGAGGGTGAATGCAAGAAAGACCGGTCCTATTTTGCGTCACTCTTGCAATGAAAAAGTTGTCATGTGCTATAACTTTTGGAGCATGAATCCAATCAACTTGAGATTTTTATTGGAGATATCTAACTTGATAGCAATCAGATCCATTCTTTTTCAGAAATTTTAAAAAATCATTTTATATTTAAATTTTGATTTAGCTAATTTATCACTTTTTGCGGTTTAAGGGTTTTTAGTACTGGGGAGTATCCAAAATTAATGATCTAGAGACAAATTTTCTATGGTCTATTTCCACACTAGGCATGCATGTATCTACCAAAGGGAATTTAAAAAAACATTATTTTATTTCTTCTACATAGGTGCGAACAGGGCTCCCTTGGGCGCACACTTCTGAACAAACAAGATGGTTTTAAGATCATTCTTTTAGTGAAATCTCTTCACCATGAAGTCTTCCCAAATTGACAATTTTTAGTTTTATTTTTTTTTTTAAATTTCCTGTTTTTTTAAATTAAAACATCAAAGTACCTATTTTCATGAGATTTTTCACTTTTTTAGTTCTCCTACTTAGAGAGTTTTTCTATACTTTTCCTTCCTAGGGTACCTTTTCTTGAAGGAATATGCATTAAACATATTTTTTTAATTTTTTTCTAATTTTTTTTCTAACTATACAGTACTCTCGAAAAAATCAACAATACTGTGCAAAACGCTACCAAAACCGGTCGGTCTTTCTTGCAATGACCCATGAGTGCCGGCCGGTATATCATGTAAGGGATTGTTTGCATGAGGAAATTGTAAACTCAATTTCCAATATGGAGCTCTAGTCCCTCCCTAGCTCTTCCATCATTGAATTTAAGAAATAAATCTGCTCTCCTTCCCATCAACCCGACTTACTATTTTCATAAAAATATTCTCTTTTTGTCTCCTTGTTTCTCCTATTCCAAGATTTGTCCTTGTGGCCCGCCTCATTAATTGGATTCTGCATGCCATATAATTCCAAATATTAATAGAAAAGTGAAAATTTTATTTGAAAAACCGGTTTGCATCCAAAAGCATGATGTAGCTTGGACTAGACTTCAAAGCTTTGGTGCCGGAAACTCCACATCCGGTCCTGCCCTTCATGTGAATAGGCCCTAAGTTAACCCTGGAGCACTCCAATGCCCATTTGGAGATGATGAACAGATTGAAACTGAAATTTCAGCCTCCTAATTACTTGGATGAAAGTTCTTCTAATTTGCGGAGATACTATATCCAGTTGTTGTTCTATCTAAGGATTGGATTTGGTGTTACCAGAATACATATTTTTCTAAATTTAAAAGTGTACAAGTATGTCAAGTGGTTGACCAAGCCAAAATTACATTGACTTTAATTCAAAATTGGAGTGTCCAAAATGAGGTCATAGATTTTAAGAACACAAAAATTTCAAAATATCACCACGTTAAAAGAACCTCATTTCAAATCCATTCCAACAAATTCTACTCCAAAAATGGTAAAATTTGTTTGTTATCAAGTTTTGAAGGAATCTTGAAATTTCCCTTTCAAAATTTATAAGAAAATATTGGTGATAGTATCGGTGAATCTAATCGTAAGGATGGAATCTGCAACTCTTAGTCTACAACTTTTATTCGTAGATCGATTCCAAAATATGCTTCCAAATAACACTTCATAATGATTTTTTTACTCAAAATTGTCAATTTTGGAGGTGAATCAGGACTTTCAGGGGTTAAATGAGCTTATGCGTGTCATCCCTTAATTAATTTGTTTTTTCAATTGAGGAGGACAATATTCAAAGAGATGCAAAAAATAAGAACAAACAATGTTGATTGACTTCCCCAATTATTTCATTTGTCTTTTGATTGATGATTTCATAGATGGAAAGGGAATTACTACTTAGAGTCGTTTTATTGATCCTAGATAGCAATCCAAAACTAAATATGATGAATTTGCAACATCACTAGTGCAACAGAAAGATCATTTTGGGACAAAAATTTAATGCTGACAAAAAGATCATTATAGGATGGAGGAATTACTTTTCATGCTCTTGCTGCATCAACTGCATGTGTTTGGATGTATGATTCTCAACTTAAGCTTGACCCTGTAAGGATAGGCCTATGACCATTGAATTCTAGCCTTACTATCCATTATTTTGTTTGATGCCATTTTCCAACTACATACAAATGAAAAATTTTGTATCTATTTTTCAAAGATAAAATCACATTTTGGCTACAAGTTGTAAAATTTTCAACCATTTTTGAAATTATAGTGAATTTCTCAAGGAAAAAATGAAGAAAATTTATATTAAATACAAATGTACTCATTTCTTTAAATTTCATCATAGATGTATAATACAATGTATAACATCATGGTTTAAACCAAAGTCATTGTGTCATTTTATAATTAGAAAATCAACAAACCATGGTTATAGGCCCAAAGTTCATATTGCTATAAAACAATGAAATTCAATATTTTTTCCAAATTTTCATTTGAATGAAAAGTGCAATGAATAAATTTCACATCATTAGTTTGACTCAAAATCAAAATATGTTGTTTTATGGCTTAAATTCACATTAAGAGTTAAGAGCAAGAAATGGCCCAAATACACTACAAGGCTGATCCGAGGTTTAAGCATCTTTTTTTTTTTAAAGTCCATAAGATCATAATGAGGGACTTTGAAATAGTATTCACTCAAAATGTACTCAGGTATTCTCCAAATGAACAAATTGGATGAAAAAACATTTTTTTCCATCTTCCACTTTCAGTTGAAGTCATCCACTGACCACTCTGGTCCGCAGCGTCCTTACAAGGTTAAAATGGGTTCACCCCTGCGTGGCTCAAGGGTCCTTTAGTTACATCCCTCTTTAACCCCTAAACGACGCAGCGGCCATTTCTTGGTCGATGAATGAGAGAGCATTTTTCTGTCTAGAAGAAAAATGCAACTATCCATCATCGGAATTTGTGGTGGAAAGGGAAGATGTTCTACAATGCTTTGACTTCCAACAATTGTTTTTGGATTTTTTTAGGCCAGTGATACCCACGGTTTTAGAAATTGATGATTTCCAGGGTCACCCCGACATCGTTCAAGGGTTAACCCTTGAACACCTCGGCATCAAACCCTCTAGGATAGAATTGCAACTTTTCATCCTCGATATTAGAAGTGGAAAGGGAAGATCTTTATTAGTACTTTGACTTCCAATGAGTAGATTTGACTTTTCCACGGCCACCGGTCCGTCCTTCAATGGTTAACTTAATGCAGCTTTTTTCAGATCAAATTTAGCTCACCTTACCTCTTGGGAAAGTGCAGGTCATGCAGCGCACCCTGGGTGCCCTTCCTTCCTAAGGGAGAGGCACCCAATGCCAACCGTGTACCCAATGCCGTCCAAATCTGCAGAACATAATCATGTCATGCTATAAATGTTGATAGGCGGTACATGGCTTATTTCTTTGACCTAAAATAATAAGCAATCTACGGTCCCACTACATTTATGTTCTAGTATGAATGCCTGACGCAGATTTGGACGGCATTGGGTACACGGTTGGCATTGGGTGCCTCTCCCTTAGATGCCTGATTTTTGTTTAGTTGTAAACTTCTTCTAGGAGCAGGATATGACACCTATGGTTCTCCAGCTGCATACACTAGCTCTGGGTATCATTTACTTACGGTAGTAGCCAGCCCTCCACATCAGCTGATTATAATTAATTGCAGCTTCAAAGCCTTTCTTGGGGCAGGATTTTTGTCCAGTTGTAACTTTCTTCTTGGGGCGGGATTTTTTGTCCAGTTGTAAATTTCTTCTTGGGGCGGGATTTTTTGTCCAGTTGTAACTTTCTTCTTGGGGCGGGATTTTTTGTCCAGTTGTAAATTTCTTCTTGGGGCGGGATTTTTCGTCCAGTTGTAAATCTCTTCTTGGGGCGGGATTTTTCGTCCAGTTGTAACTTTCTTCTTGGGGCGGGATATGATGCTCCTCCGTGGTGTTGACAATTGTGGCCATGGAAGCCAAGCTGATGCGATAAGCTCAAAATCCCGCATCGAGGTCAAGTCCGATCACCCTGCATGAGCAGCAGCAGCAGGAACATTTGTGTTGAGGATGAGTTCAAAATCCCCCATCAAGAAATGGCTGGGGTGAACTGACCCCTTGCTTGACCCCCAATTGCCTTCTTTCAATAAATCAAACATTAACTTGTAAAGGACCAAAATGTGTTTTTTGGCTATATAAAGCGATTCTTGACTCTAGAAGACATTCTACCTTGAGGGTATTGTCATGAAAAATCACTTTTAAGGCCATAAAAATTGAATTTAAAATATACAAAAATTCCTCTCTTATTTTTTGTTGTTACAATACAACAATTCTTTGTTTGGATTATAGAAAGAAGGCATTTTTGAAATTTAGATGAATTTATAGATGTTTTATTAATTTTCAATGCAATCGTAGTAATGCAAGGTACATAAGGTTTCCTCTAAGTGGATTCAAATTTTGATTAGGGTATGCTAGTTTCCAATCATAGCATTTACATTGTACTAAAAAATACAGACTAAATTCACGACCTTATAATTTTTATTCATAATTTTGAAGTTGAGATATCCTCCCAAGCACACAATGTAAACAAAAATCTTTCTACTTTGAGCTTGTTGATCCTACAAAAGGTAAGGAATATTAAATTAAAACTTTGTGTATGTATTCTTCATGAAGTTGAAATTATGATCTTAAGACACAGTTGTCATTGTTTATATCTTTGCATTGAAAAATCTTGATATAAAAGTGAAGACTTTTAGCATTTTTTGGGCTCAAATGCTAAAGAAATTTTAGGGGTTAATTTTGAACTTAATAATTAATAAAAAAAATGCACAATAAAAAATTTAGATCTCTAATTCTTGTAAAATTCACAAAGTGATAAATTCTTAGAGACGGCATTTTTCATGTTTTGGGGTAACCACATATATCTAAGGATTATGTTTAGGAAAATATAAGTAATACGCTTGCAATAGAAATATTCGTGAATATATTTATGTTTTTGAAAAATATTATTATATTTAACTCTCAAAGATTTTATTTTACTTTTAAGTTTTTGTTTATAAGCATAAACGACACCCTATATTTGAAGTTATTTGTCTTTCTAAGACCTACGCTAGTAATCATTATGAGGACATAATGTAAGGAGAGATGTCAAAACTGTGAACTCAAAAATAGATGTAGACTATTGACTTCAGAGTATAATTATTCTGGATTTCTCTATTGAGTACCTTGAATTGAATGGTCTATTGAGATTCACTCGGTCATATCATGTGCTACATTATAACTTAGAGTCTTACCCATCCATCAATATAAAGACTAAGAGAATCTCCATCCTTCCTTGCTAAACTTGTTTCACATCCATGCTAACTAAATGTGTTTTATAAATAGCCAAGTAACCAATTGTAAATTAGAATAAAGGATTAAGCAACTTACATTTGATACATAGTGATTTGAAGGTCCATTCCTTGACACATTTGAATTGAGGGTCAAGAAAATAATTGTAAAGGCTCAAAGAACTTTTCATCTAAGTTTGCAATGTCAAAATCTTTTAGGGCAAAAGTTGAGTTGCTCTAAGAGCAAACATAAGGTAGTTTGGCCAATGGCACCTACGGCCTTGGCTAAGTGGCTTTGGCCTTGGTACATTGGTGAGGTGTTCATGAGTTCAAATCCAAATGTTGGCGCAGGTGCTTACCACCACAGTCTACCCAAATATGGTAGATTGTGCAACATTAGATGTTTTTGGGCTACATTGGAGGTCCGTTTTAGACTTGTTTCCCATACGAAACCTACCACTGCTGGCCACAATTAAAAATTATTAAAGGATTATTTAAAAATTTAAAAATTATTAAAAAATAAAAATATTATATAAAAAAAAAATTCTAAAAATACTTATTATTATTAATTGACGTGGCAGTTGCTCTGCCACATCAGCATGTTGCAGTGGCCAAGTCTCCACAGTCAGATAACTCAGGGAAGTCGCAGCCTTTTATACTAGCAAGAAACATCTAAAGTAGGAGCACCCATTATTGCAGGTGATTCCAATGATGGGCCCTAAATTCACCCAATTGTGTCCCTAGACTTTGGTGAATGTGCCCTCCAAATGTTTAATTATGATTGGCTAACACATGTGAAGGACACATACTTAATTTTAATTTGCTGACAACTAATTTTTGTAGAATTCAAATTTGGATGCACCTATAGGACAAATTCAGTGGTCTAGGAAGTTGGTGCTTTGAAAAATCATAGAAATTACATACAACATCCAAAAAATCTAATTTATTCTTCAATATTCATGATTTTCACTAGCTAATACTAAAAAATATAATTTTTAGGAAAAGATGCCTCCAACTATGTTGAATTGCTTATGTTGACGGTTTTGGGTGCTTCCAGCTTCATATAACTACCTTGTCATCATACGGGGACCCAATAATTTATTGTGGGAAGGAACTTGCTAATTCCTTATTTTAGGGTCTAGTATCCATTAATGACTTAGATAGTTGAACCATTCCGAAACACATGCTTCATTTACGTCGATCTTGTAGACCAAAATTACCCTTCTCCTTTCTTCTATTTTGGCCATTGATATCCAAGTGACTTCATCACACTAGCCAACGTTTGTGGGGGCTGTCTTTTGAGTGGATAGTGAGGGATTAGTGCACCGCTCCTCTATTCACTCAAAAGACCCCCATTAAATTTTTTTTAAATGATTTATTAGCCCCCCTCCCCCCTCCCCCCTCATATTATAATTTGAGTTGTTTAAATATGAGTTGCAAACAATATGAGATATGTCCGTATCTCTTATCCCATATCTTTATTGTACCATATCTGTATCCATATCCCATATATCATATATGGATTTGTATTGTACCATCTCTGGTATGCCATATCTGTTCTATATCTATATTTTTGATTTGATGTCTCTCATTTTTTTCTTGGGGGGTTGGTTTAATTTTCAAGAATAGCAAGTTCACATCTTTTTAGTCTGACTTCATCAGACTAGCCAGCGTCAATCCTTTTCTTTTCTTTTTGTTAAGGTAAGTGTTGCATTTGCACTCTTGTGACATAACATCATATGAATCTCAGGCCATTTCTGGATGCGTGATTTTGAACTCATCCTCAACACAAATGTTCATGCTGCTGCTCATGCAGGGTGATCGGACTTGACCTCGATGCGGGATAATATGAATTTAGAACTTGCAAATTTCTATCATGCTTGGAAAATAAAAAATTTCAGGGTTTTACCAAGTGGCCGAACAAGGGGTCAGTTCACCCCGGCCATGAATAAGGTGCATCAAAGGAGTCTAGGTGACTTCAGTTGGCCTCCTCAACTCGAAAAAGCAAATTAATTAAGGGATGACTTACATAAGCTCACTTATATGACATAAGGTAGGAGGTCCTAAAAAGGAGCAGGTTCTAAAATGGAATAGGCTTTGGAGGTACATTTTGCTCTCTCCAATGTACAAGCAGTCTACATATGAGGAGGTGGTCCATTTTAGAGCCCATTGAAATGCACTTTTCTTGCAACTTCAAAAATTCATAACTAATTCCACAAAGCTCCAAAAAATATAAAACAACTTGGGTTAGATGCCAATTCCACTTGTTTTTCAAGAAAAATTTACTGAAAATTATTCAAGCAGTTACACCTTGCCAAAATTCAGCTTCAGCCCTTAGATGGGCCATTTATGGACCTCCTACCTTACTACCCACTCACTCACAATCAGGAATGAATCATCCAACACACAACCAGGTGAGGTGATGAAAAGGGGCCCAGCTTTGGCAGGTGCTGCATGGCAGGAGCTCAAACGAGATGGACTTTCGACTATAGGAATAGCCACAATATGCCATGGTAGTCATACTTTACAGGACGTAGAGGTCTGCAAATCTTCTCCGGGGTCCACGCTCCGCTCTGGCTGAGGCTCCAGCAAGGGACTGGACTCGCTGGAGCTCCAACGGAATTACACTGACTACRGTAGCTGATTCGCATTACTAAATTCGTTTTACTAAAAAATGCGCGTGACGCTATTTAAGTTACTGCAGGTTGAAATATCACTGTACATTACACGACAGCACCCATTTCCTCAGCAATAAGAATTGTGCTTTCGTAGGTGAAACTAATTTCCGCCCTCACTAATACCACAAATCAGTACAGTAGGTGTGGTGCATGGATGCCTCCGTGTCAGAAACCCAAACGAACGTCAGCAGGATGACCAGCCACGCCCTCCGAATAGGTTGCACGAAGGCAGAGCATTCTCCTGCTGACATTCTTTGCATGGCACTCAGTAATTAAGAGACTAAGTTAGTAAGGATACCAAATTACTGGAGTTCGATCTCACGCCGGCACTCTCACGAGAGGCCCAAGTGCAAATTGCTGATTCAGATGCCAATTCCAGATTCCAGATTCGTGATTCCTTTGTTGACTCCGGGCGTTAGCATCATCGTGGATTGGAGGTTAATAAGAATTCTGAGTCCGAGTTTCAAGGCGACAAGTTACAAGATGCCGAAACGGCGTCGGTCGATGGGGGGCCCAAGGTATTGCCGAGGAATCTTTTTGCAATTCAAGGCCAGTATAAAGTGGGTGACTCGTTGTGCAAACTTCAAAGCTTGCGCACTTCATCTGCCCTTAATTCCGTCTGGATCAACGGACTTCGATTCCCTCAAAGTGCTCTAGCTAATTCTGTCGCAGGATAGATTTCGCTGCTGCACGGCCTTCAGTTGCAGTCCGTTTTCTTCACGCTTCGCTGGTTCGGGTGGGTGCCCATTGCANTTTCGTAGGTGAAACTAATTTCCGCCCTCACTAATACCACAAATCAGTACAGTAGGTGTGGTGCATGGATGCCTCCGTGTCAGAAACCCAAACGAACGTCAGCAGGATGACCAGCCACGCCCTCCGAATAGGTTGCACGAAGGCAGAGCATTCTCCTGCTGACATTCTTTGCATGGCACTCAGTAATTAAGAGACTAAGTTAGTAAGGATACCAAATTACTGGAGTTCGATCTCACGCCGGCACTCTCACGAGAGGCCCAAGTGCAAATTGCTGATTCAGATGCCAATTCCAGATTCCAGATTCGTGATTCCTTTGTTGACTCCGGGCGTTAGCATCATCGTGGATTGGAGGTTAATAAGAATTCTGAGTCCGAGTTTCAAGGCGACAAGTTACAAGATGCCGAAACGGCGTCGGTCGATGGGGGGCCCAAGGTATTGCCGAGGAATCTTTTTGCAATTCAAGGCCAGTATAAAGTGGGTGACTCGTTGTGCAAACTTCAAAGCTTGCGCACTTCATCTGCCCTTAATTCCGTCTGGATCAACGGACTTCGATTCCCTCAAAGTGCTCTAGCTAATTCTGTCGCAGGATAGATTTCGCTGCTGCACGGCCTTCAGTTGCAGTCCGTTTTCTTCACGCTTCGCTGGTTCGGGTGGGTGCCCATTGCAGAGGATGATGCGATTCTTGTAGTTATTATTTTTGCTAACCTTGCTTTCGAGTTAGTGAACACAAGAATGAATTTTTCTGTGCGTGGCGTTGGGTACTATTTGTAGAATGTTTGGGATGAAGTACGTGCTGATTCGGGCTGGAATGGGTGTATGGTTGAATGGTGTGTACAGAATAGACGGTCTTCGCGGCCATGGCGTCGGCTTCGAAGCCAACTCCTAAGGAGCTGGGGTATACCATGCCCGGTACGTGATAACCGGTGGAGAGAAACCTAATTTCAGTGCCAGCGGTTGCTGACATTTGGCGAATTTGCAATTGTGTCTAAAATAATTCGATGTAGTAGTTCGCATGCCAGTGGATCTTGTTAGTCTGAAAATTCTGTGGTAAGAAACATATTTTGGCCTGGTGTACGTTCGCTAGCTGACCGTGGGTTGGCAACGGCCGCATGGCGGTGGTGTCGTGGTGTGCAGGGGAATTCGAGAAGCACGCGGGTTGCTGGATGGGATGGCCGTACGACGGAAATTTGTGGAGAGACAATGCCAAGCCGGCGCAGGCGCAGTACGCCGCCATCGCCAAAGCCATCTCGCAATTCGAGCCGCTCACCATGTTCGCGCACCCGGGCGAGGTGAGGGAAAGAAATTGTTATCGCGGCCGCATTCAGCTCTGAATATTCTTTATGAACTTCAGTTCATGATTAGTTATCCCGCAGATGGGCTCACCACCACTAGCAGCTGCAATTATATGTATCCGTGAATTACATCGCATTTCGTGTGCAATTCGATCAATACTTGAGCATTCAYAATTGCGCTTGCTTGCTTGCAGCCGGCGGAAGTGGCGCGCGAATATCTCAAGGACGCGCCCAATGTCACCGTGGTGGAACTGGAAATTGAGGACGGCTGGACGCGCGATTGGGGACCCTCGGTGAGCTTTCCAGCTTAGAACATGTATACCCGAGTAGCTAGATCTCTCGCTGCTTGCTGACATTCCTTGTTTTCAGTGAACTATCTGCGTGGCGAGCTGCGCGCAATTGCGCATGTATCCTCTGCACGTGAGATGGTGCGTACGTTTTGATGCATGCAAATTAATTAGACTAGCTCCTGCTTAGGAATTCATGGGTGACGATATATTACTGTTACGTGCCGCAGTGTATTTCCAAGGACGACCCTGCGACGGGAAAGCGCGTGGTGGCTGGCGTGCACTGGGACTACGACTGTTACGGCGGGCTGTTGAAGAAGAAGCTGGGTCTGCCCACCATGATGCCCAGCTGGGACAAGGATTACAACGCGGGCCGCRCGCTGCTGCAGATGAACGGCCTGGAAGTGTTCGAGGCGCCCATCCACCTGGAGGGCGGATCCATCCACTCCGACGGACAAGGGTATGCAAGCAAGCAACATTGGGTTCATTGCGAGAAAGCTCTTGTCACCGCAAGTAATTTCATGATTGGAATAATATATCTTGTTTGACGCAGTTAAGCTCGATTAATAGACTTCATTAATTACTTTGGGTTCTTTCAAAATGGCAATTTCCGCGGATCATACCAGTTCATGTTTCCTAGATTGGTGGTACGTTGCAAGAAATGGAGCCTGCATTGATGGATATGTATTGCGATGCGTTGCATTGCAAATTCATATGTGCGTACCTGSCTGGCCTGCTGCAGGACGCTCATGTGCACGGAGGAGTGTCTACTACACCAGTCTCGCAACCCTCACCTCGGCAAGGCGGGCATCGAGAAGGTGCTGAAGGACTATTTGGGTCTAGAGAAGATAATTTGGTTCTGGCGCGGCATCATGGGCGACGACGGCGTCGTGAATGGTCACGTGGACAACTTCTGCTGCTTTGTGCGTCCGGGCGTGGTGCTGCTGGCGTGGACGGACGACCAGGACGACCCGCAG
Source organism: Pleurozium schreberi (assembly GCA_006891605.1). Taxonomy (NCBI): domain Eukaryota; kingdom Viridiplantae; phylum Streptophyta; class Bryopsida; order Hypnales; family Hylocomiaceae; genus Pleurozium; species Pleurozium schreberi. The sequence continues at coordinate 343,109 of VACF01001655.1, forward strand.
TACGAGGTGTCGCAGGACGCGTATAAGCGACTGAAGAGCACAACGGACGCCAAGGGCCGCCAGCTCGAGGTGATCAAGCTGCCGCGGCCGCCGCCGCTGTTCCGCACGTTCAAGGAGTCCGGTGGGCTGGCGGAGGGGTACGTGGAGAAGGGCTACGTGCCGCGCATCGCCGGCGAGCGTCTGCCGTCGACTTACATCAACCATTACTGCGCCAACGGCGGCGTTGTGGTGCCGCAGTTCGGCGGTGTGGCGGCGGCCGCGGACAAGCGCGCGCTGGAGATCATCCAGGAAGCGTACGGACCTGACTACAAGGTGGTGGGCGTGAGCTCGCGCGAGGTGGTGCTCAACGCGGGCAACATCCAYTGCATCACGCAGCAGCACCCCGCCGCCTGGTGATCTTGCCCTTGAATTTCAGAACTGGTGAACCTGGCCTTTCAAAATCAGCACGCATTGCAGTGCTGCCTCTGGAGTGCTCTTGGAGTCTTAAATTGTATGATTAGCCTCAGTGTTGAGTGTGAGGTTTCAGGATTTTCTGTTGTCTTTGCTACGTCTGGATTCTGTGTCTCCTGGGGTTGGTATAATCGGTAGAGTCGGTATAATCGATATAGTCGGCATATTCGGTAAATTTGGTATATATGCCCATTCAGTTGTCAACCCAATTGCGTCTCTATACTAAACAGACCCGTGTGACTGACTGATTGGTGTTCTAGTATTTTTCAAAATATTGGCGCCCTTGGAATCTCTGTTAATTGCATTTGCAGGTGTCTGATGCCAAGTGCAATTGTGCAGGTGAATATGAGTGTGGCCATTATTCCGATTTCCCATCAGCTGGGCTGGACCTCTACAACTTCAGGGCTGGTGCAGTCGTCATTCTTTTGGGGTTATTGCATCAGTCAAATTCCTGGCGGATGGCTAGCCAAAGCATTCTCTGGCCAGTAAGTGTACCACTTCCCTATTCTCCTCCCAAGTTCCTGTTTAAGACCCCTGCTCGTCAGAGTAATTAGACTTCACACGCCCTCTTACACCGAACACACCATATAAACTGAAGACTAGGGGTGTTGAATTGCAATGGGGCAACTTTAATTTTTTAATCGAAGTGGCCCAGGGCAAAGATGCCGAAGAAGGTACCTTAGTAAGCTACTTTGCAATTTTGAAGGCGGTCAAAAGTACCACACGAAACTGGAAATACGTATAATTTTGGCATAATTACCGTGGTTCACAGTACATGGTGCATCAGGTATTAGTGAGATAGCAAGAACAGTTGGAAGATTCTAACAACAAATTCAACTTGAACTACATTAACCTTAATGTGGACCTGCTACTAAGCTTGACTGTCATACTTAGACGTAGTTGTTGATATTCAGTACACTTATCATCCAGATGGTTGTTGCAATATTTGGCTTCGAGATTTTTTCTTAAAATTTGTACTTGCCATTCAAACGGGAGATATGTACAGTAGGTTAAATTAGGATTTATGTTTATGACATTTATTAAGTGTACAGGATTGTGCTGCGTGGGGGTGTCTTGGTTTGGTCTTTAGCCACAGCAGCTGTGCCAAGTACCGCCAGGATACTTCCGCTTCTCCTTTTCTGCCGTTTTYTGGTATGTTCATCGATCCTTACTTTGGAAGGTCCTTGCCAGGCCACCCGTGCACAGAACTTAGAGAAGTAAGGAGCCGATTCTCGCGGCTTTTGGCTGCTTTGAGTGGTTTTCATTAGTAGAATAGATTATAGTTTTAAATTTTGATTTCTTAGAATTTGTTTTGATGGACCTCTTCCCCACTTTGAGAGGATTTAAAGCTCTGTAACGTGTATTATCTGGGTACTGTATGAATAAGTCATGCATTGTTGAAGTTTGAAGTAGTATTGTCCCAATGTCAAGTCAAGTTAAACTACCCAGGTTGAACAATATGTATTGCATGCACAAGGTATCTAATGGAAGCATCTATGACTATCTTATTTCTTGCAAGTGACGTGTCTGGCTTACCATGTTTTGTTTGTTAAAACACATTTACATTTTCTGTTAAAATATGGTTGAATATTCACATTTTCCACTCTTCAATTTTTTATGAAGTTGGAGGAAGATCAAACAAATTGTTGAAATCCGGCATCATTGCGCACAGAAAAAAAAAATGACTGGTTTGGATGGCACTTGCATTGTAAATGGATGATTATTAAACTCATAAGTATGCGATCGGTAAGTGGATGGGTCCCTTCCTTAAAGTTTACAGAATATATGGGCATCAAAAAACGGTCCTTCTTTGACAACTTGCTTGCTGGAATTTGCTTGCAGGTTGGACTTGGGGAAGGAGTTTCACCAGCTGCTGCCACAGATTTGATAGCCAGGTGACCTCTTGCATAATGCTCACTTTTCAAGGCTTTGTTGAAGAAATATATTTTTAAGGATGCACAAAATTATGGAATCGTTGACATACATTTAATTCTTACAGTTTCAATATTATTCGACCATTGATATAGTGATTTTTTGGTGCATATCTTTCACCACTTGGAGAAAAAAAAAAGTGTCACTAATCATGGGGTAGAGACTTCAACGAAGGAGGCTATGACTTACATTATGAATTGGGATGATGCAGGGCAATGCCACTAAATGAGCGTTCTAGAGCAGTAGCCACTGTTTTTGGTGGCCTCAATGTTGGCAGCGTTGCTGGGTACGCACACTCTTCATACTTCTTTTATTGTATCACAACATACAAACATACTACCTTTAAGTGAATCACAACAACTTAGTTCTTCCTCATTGTTAATGTATTGGCAATGTCTCTACAAACATGTTAATGGTTGCAGGCTCCTTCTCGCCCCATTTATTATCGAGAATTTCGGCTGGGAGTCGGTCTTTTACGCATTTGGTGGCCTTGGATTTACTTGGTACAAAACTACAAACCAAAACTAGTCTCTTGTTTTTCTTTTCGCATGTTGATCCAATGCACTTGCATACAAAGACTTTGCATGTTTACCACTTAGTGTAAAGAAAAATTCCCTGCCAGTATTGATCATCACATGCCACTTTTGATCATCAGATGTAACTTTTTAGAAAAACAGATTTTATATCACTAATGTGATCTCTGGAGTTGGACAGGTGTCTTCTGTTTGAGAGTGCAGTGGGGTCATCGATGTTAGGAAACAAACCTACCAACTCCGAGGCACTTTCAACCTCTCCGAACAATTCTGGTTTGTTCTTTTGCTATTGGTTTTTCCCACCTTCCACTTATTTTCAAAGGATTAATTTATGAATTGCCACTGATGCTGTCGAATGGGTACATGCTTTTGTTTCATGTTGAATACCGTAGCTCATCAGCAACATTTGTGTGGCAGAAACAGGTAGCGGTGATAATTCTATTGGTGACCAAAATGGTACCTTACTGCAAAATGAGATAAAATCTTCAGGGGTCTCAAACGACACATCGCCCTCAACTCCACAAGCTAGTTCATCCCCTGATAATGTAAGTTGCTTCTAGATGGACAAAATAGGAATTGATTAACTGAC
>VACF01001656.1:0-188951 GCA_006891605.1 Pleurozium schreberi
TTTTTACAGAAAAATGGCCTTGGGACTTTAGAGGTTAAGCATGCAACCAACTTGACTTGAAACATTAATCCAAAGAAGCACCACCAATTTGGACATTTTTCCATGCAAAAGTGAGCTTATGAAGTGTTGCTGCCTTGTTTTTTGCAAGCTTAAAAAAATGATTTATGTCAATTCAAACGCTAATATCTTGCAATCTGTATGGTGAAAAATTTTGAAATTTTTTCCACAATTTTCTAAACTAGAATATTTCAAGATCCTACGGTTACATGTGTCCAAAAATGTTTTCCCCCCAATATTTGATACTAGTACTAAAAATGGCAGTTTTGGAGCGTTTTTGGTGAAAATATAGTCAAAGAACTTTAGGGGTTAATTGAGTCTCATGAGAAAAAATTCTCTGAGATTGTTTGATTTGTTTCCAACCTAAGGTGGGTGATTGCAAGAAACACCTGTCAATTTTGTTGCGTTTGGCTGATTTTTTCGGGAGTACTTTAAAATTAGAAAATTAATTTTAAATTTAAAAAAAATACATGAATAATGTATATACCTTTAAGAAGAAGATACCCTAGGAGGGAATAGAGTAGAAAAATTCTCTGAGTAGGAGAACTTGAAAAGTACCAAGTCTCAAGAAAATACATCCTTTGATATTTTAATTAATAAAAAATAGGATAAATTTTTTAAAAATAAAATAAAAATTGGCCATTTGAAACGACTTTATGTGGATGTCTAATCATAAAAAATATCCACCAAAGTCATTTTTCATTATTCAAAAATTCATTGCAAATGGTGCTCACTTTAGGCCACTCTAGAACTCACTTGCAATAGGCAATCAAAAATCCCTCTCCTGGAAAGTTGTATTTCCATATTGTAAAGCATCACACAAAGTTTCATGACCTAAATTTTCAAAAAAGGTACACGATAGTACTAGAAACCACCAAAACTGCAAGTGTGACATATTATCAAAATTCGATTTTGGTCATTTAAGTAGTTTTACTAAAATTAAGAAAATAATTCATGTTTATTTTTCATACCATCAGAAAGCTTGCTTCCAAATTTCTTGTTCTTTTGAGCATTTTTGAAAAAGTTATGGACCCAAACAACTTCCACACGCAACGTGTGACGCAAAATAGTACAAGTGTTTCTTGCAATCACCCAGGTGCACTAGTGTTAAAAAAATTCTTCAAGAAATGTGCTTAGAAAAGTTAGTGTAAACTCCAAATGATACCGCAATATTGTGAAATAACAAATTTTTTTATCAAAATCGCACACTACAAGGAGGACATGGAAAGCTCTAGATGCGACTGGCTTGTAGTATCACTGTCTCCGATTCAATGAATAGTATACAATCGTCAAATACATCTAGAGAGATTGGCTGTAAACATTGTTTGCATGGGTCAAAAGAAATCTAGGTTCAGACGGGAAATATCCTTGCATCAATGCTATCACAAGTTGATGTCTTTACAATATGTGAGGAACCAAAATTAGAACCACGTACTCGGTTTAAAAATAGTGAACAAATATCTCAATGGCGAATTTCATTAAAATGGCAATATTATGTTATTTTGGCACTTTCTATAGTTTAGACTGCACAGTCTGAAATTTGAAATTGTCATAGATTTCTGAAATCTATATATGTACTAGTTGTTTCATAATTCACAATCTGAAATCTAAATGAGGCATAGACTTTGGATATTTGTATATATCATAGATGTCTGAAAATCTATACCTGGGTCATTGCAAGAAACACCGGTCCTATTCTCCGTCTCAAACAATGTTGCTTTGTTGTAAACTTCAATAACTTTTGAAGTATAAATCCAATAAACTTGAAATTTTTATTAGAGATGCCTAACTTGATGATAATTCTATTTTTTATTTTTCAAAAAATTTTAAAAATGAATTTACATTTAAAAATCATTTTTTCTAATTTGTCACACTTTGAGGTTTAAAGGTTTTCACTATATTGTGAGTCACTAAATTTAATGATTTGGAGCTGAAATTTTCATGATCTATTAACATAGTAGAAAAGCATAGACCTACCAAAGCGAATCTAAAAATTTATTATTTTATGCCCTCCACATGAGTGCAAACAACACTTCCATTGCCCGCAATTTCAAAACATTGATGATGTTTTTAAGACCATTTTTTTGGTGAAATCTCATCACCATCATCTCTCCCCAAATGGCTAATTTTTAATTTTTGTAAAACAATTCTTTTCCTATTTTTTACAAATTAAAATGTCAAAGTACCTTTTCTCATGAGATTTTGCACTTTTCTAGTTCACCTAGTTAGAAAAATTTTCTATGCTTTTCCTTCCTAGGGCACCTACTTCTGAAACGTATATACATTAAACATATTTTTCATACTTTTTAAAAATTGTTCATCTAATTTTATAGTACTCCCGAAAAATCATGAGAACTATATCCAAAGTGTCCAAAAAACGGCAGGTGTTTCTTGCAATGACCCACTTGTCCTAGATGTCACTTCACAGTTCAAACTGCGAKGTTTGAAAATAATGCATTGAATACCGCCATTTTAATGAAATTCGCCATCTTAACAAGATTGATGTTTGATGAGTTCATCAAGCTAGATGAAATCTCATAAACATGCGATCGAAACATGATTTTACATGGTGGCTAGGATGCTTTCAACAAGTGATTTAAGACTGCAGCACGACTTGCTGGAGGAGGCATTTGTATGAATTGTCTAGCAAATCCATTACAAGTCACATGTACCAACTTCAAACTCGACAAGCACGTCATGAATTAGAACTTTTTACATGAGACTATATATTATGGTTCCAGCAAGAAAGAAGTCATTCTCAAACGAGATCCGGTGAAGAAGGCACTCGACGACTTGAATTCCTTCTTCTATGAAGTATGTGGAACAAGTACAGAGGCTYAAAAGCGTGATGGTGCACTTGTATGGCAAGTTTCATTAAAATGGCGGTTTTTGGTTATTTTGGCACTTTTTATAGTTCAGATTGCGTTGTTTGAAATCTAAACTTGTCATAGATTTTTGAAATCTATATCTACCCTAGATCTATGGATTCTACAACTTTCTTAGATGTTTCAGACCTCGTGGTCTGAAATCTAAATATGTCATAGATTTTTGACATCTACATGTGTTGTAGATTTTTAAAAACCTAAACCRATTCTAGACGACACCATCACAATTCAGAGTGTGGTTTGAAAATGGCACATGAAATATCGCCAATTTAATGAAATTCACCATTTGTACTGTGTCACATTAATTGCAGGGTAAGTGTTCCTCATTMTGCATTGAGATATTGTCATGAAGTTATTTCTCTAATATCATTGCATGAAGTTATATATATTGTGCATGCGATAATCTACATCGTCATGCAGTTACTAGCTATATCTTTACCTCAAGAATTGCCCTAAACCCTAAAWCCCGAACTTCAAACRGCACGTTACCTAAATGTTTCCGTGTGCACCAGTCAATAAATAAATTCTTAAACTAGTCGACTTAGAGTAGTAGAAGCCACCGTGCTTGCATATTTCGGTCATGATCAGAGTATCAGTTAACTCAAGTGCACGTTCAAGCAATGCACCGACAAATGTATATATAGAATTTGTTTCTTAGGCCTAATTAAACATAGGATCTTGCTATAGACTAGTGTAAGAATGTGAAGAAGAGATTTCAAAAACTCCAAGTGCATAGTTAGCAAGATGTTTTCATTTCATGTAAAAAAAATGAAGTTGTTTGACACCTTTTTCAACTAAATTTTTTKACTTTGAATCTTCTTAGATTGAGATTTTKTCACTAATAATTTTGAATTTCTAATTGTTATGTTGAAGAATTGAATTGAGAATTTACAAGTTTCTTTTCCTTAAAACACCTAATTTTCATTTATAAAAAAATTGCTAAGTAGAAGTAGGATTAAGATTGAAGAGGAAACTAAATCACTAATAGGTCATAGATGGAATTGAAACACATTAATCTCAATGGTGAGATTGTTTTTTTTGTTTATTTTGACATCAGTAAAGGAACCTTTACTACAAAAACAAAAACTCAACTGCCAGCCGCTTGGAAGTGGCAAGTGAAACAAAATACACTAACATACAAAGTAGCACCCAAGGCACCAACTTGATGAGGCAGTCTCCTCCCCACCAAGGCTTGACAATGTAGGGTGGTTGAAAGACAACAGTGAGATTGTTTGAGCAAGAGATCATAACCTTATGAATCTTTTTTTTGGAAAAATTGTGAAAATTGATTCAATAAAGGATCTTACAACTTACTTTTTTACAAGAAAATGCTTTAATTGCTTGATAAACAAGATTGTCCATAACTTTCATGTCACTAGTCCAAATGGAATGAATTAAAGCTTTTTATGTAGATAAAATTACAATCTATGAGATACAAATTCTTAAAACTTTTAATATTGAGTGCTTAGAGGGATTTTGCCCACCAAACTAAAGTTTGGGCTTATTCTTATTGTGCTACAACTTTTGCTCTTAAGCATAAATTTGAAATTWATTTATTTTTCAAAAAACTAATACTTTTGTTTGTCTTCACAAAAAAGTTTAGAATACTACAACAAATATTGACACCGACAAGCCTTTTCCAAATCCAATTTGCTAGCCAATTTGTCCACCAAGGAAATGTTAAGACTTTAGGAATTAACATGACGTCTTTTGAAATGGTTGAAGGTTGAAAATATCCTATCCAAACAAACTAATTATTGTTGCCAAGTTCAAGTTATATGTTAAGCCTTGGAAAAAAAAATGAAAGAAACAATATTGTTGCTAAATCCAAAGATGATTTGTTGAAGGTTATCATATTGGATGATTTGAATCATTAGACATGTCCTCTTGAAAARGAACAAYTTACATATGAGACGATCTCTTCAAGTGGATATGGTTTTTAAGTATTTTGTTWTGAAGATTTGGATAWATATGTAATGTCTTTTATTCATATAYTGTTCATAGTTGGTATTTCTTTCGTTCCAAAAAAATYATTTTGTTTGACAAAATGTTATAGATTAAACCCTAAATGCCCAAACTGCATCTTTTTGACAACATAGCAATTTTAGGTAGCTCATTACAAATGGGCTTTTTATTTTATTTTATTTGAAAATTTCACACATGTGACCAAGGAGTAGCTTTAAGGCCCAACAATTTTCATAACTATTGACTACATGGTGAAAAAGTTATTGTATGAAATGTGATTTTCATTGGTCTCTATGCGGGTAGCTCGGGTGGCTCAAAAAACTTCTTTGGGAATCACTTTTGTTAAGAATAAAAATTTGAAATTGATTCTTTAGATTTATATGTACGTGGAAAGCTTTGAATCATTCCATTTTGATTAATGAGATGAAAGTCATGAGGAATTTTAATTTGCATGTAAGTATGGTTTTGAGAGACTCCCTACCTACCCTCAAACTAAAACTCTTCATAACTTTCATCTCATTAATCAAAATGGAATGATTAAAAACTTTCTACGTATATATAAATCTAAAGAATCAATTTCAAATTTTTATTCTTCAAAAAAGGTATTTTTCAAAGTTTTTTTAACTATCCAAGCTGCCCTCCGACCAATGAAAATCACAATTCATACAATAATTTTTTCACCATGTAGTCAGTAGTTATGAAAATTGTTGGGTCTTACAGCTATTCCTTGGACACATGTTGTGTGAAATTTTTAAAGAAAATAAATAAAAAGTCCATTTGTAATGAGTTGCCAAAAATCACTATGATGTTAAAAAAATGCAATTTGGGCATTTAGRKGTYAAGGTCAAATGAAAGTCAATTTTTTAAATTCTATTATGAGGTATAATAAARTAAAATGCTCTTCAATTACCCTCAAAATTTGAGCTATAAATTCWTTATCACATTGAAGTTGTAGAGCTTTGAAATCTAGTTTTGGGGGGCATTTTTGGAAGAGCACCACTAGCCAATTGTCTCTCTTCAATTCCCATTTTGTGGGTTGTGTCCACTTGTGTTCATGCATAGAGTATTGTCATTCATGCTTTGGCTCTTTAGAATTTGGACAACTCACTATGTCATCCTCTAAAAGTCAAGGTGAAAGGAGTGATTCCATTTCAATTGTTTAAATTAAATAAATAAATTTCTTCCCAATTGGCCTAATTGGTGSAGCTTCTCCGGAACAAGTGAGCAACAATAGCTTCTTCAAAAAAATTCAACTTTATTATTCTCTTCACATTCAAAAAAGTTTCATTCCATTGGCTCTTTGTCTACATCACAATAGGAAGATCAAATTGGGACAAAAAATAAAGGCCACCAAAAAATATCATTCTGGGAAAGACGGAGTATAAGATAGAGRCCCTTTGAAGTTTGAATAAGAATTCTACATTGGAATCAATGAGCAAACACCAATGTTTGAGTTGAAGGCATCAAAACTTGAAAAACTAAGGGACCAATGGTTTAGTCGAAGACATCTAGAACTTGATACACAATATGCTACTAGTACAAGACCACCTCGTGTTTATATTTAATTGAGATTTTTCTTAAAAAAATTTAGTAAAGATTTAATAGAATTTTGATGATACATTTTTGGATTGAGTGACCAGAAATGTCTATATATATGCCCACAAAGAAAATATTCTTGCACCTTGCGTCAAAACATTGAAATGTCAATCCAAAATTGACTACATAGAGACTTACAAACATAAATTTCCAATTGACCTATTGAGAAGAAACTTCTCTTGTAAAGGTTATTTCAAATTATGTTCTAGACATGAGTTAGAAAGTCAATTAGAGCACATCATCAAATATAATTCTAAGTTGTTCTATTGCCAAAACACTAATAATGATGAATTTAATCATGTGAGGGTTAAGAATGAAAAAAATTGTGAGATCTTCATCCTTAAAGGAATAGAAAATGAAATAGTGACACAGTTGTTTTGAACACTAAAAGGCCAAGTTGGCATTTCAATCAAAGAAAAAGTCATTATCTTCTATGTGTTCCTTGTTTTCACATCTACTCTTGTCAAATTTCAATGATTGATTTTATAACATATCTTTTATAGTAGCATCTGAGGGGGACTTTACCGATTAGTGATCGAGTGTCAAGTCAAATCATTCTTTACGCCACGGAATTTGGTCAAGAGCGTTGACCAAAAGTCTAGATTTTCATTCATTGGTTATTTCATTCATAGAAAAAAAATGAATTTGAATCAAAGGAAGAATGATTGTTTTTAATGAATCTTAACCCCTAAGGACCAACACGTGTTTTTTGGCAACATAGAAATTTTGGGTAGGTACATGGGACTGGAGATTTGCATATTTTGAATTGAGATTTTAACAAAATGTGGGGACGAGGAATATCTTTCATATGCACAAATCTCATGGCATTTGGAAATATGAGTCAAAAGCTATTGCATAATATGTTGTTTGTTTCTCAACTCGGGCAATTTGGGCAGATCTGAAAAAATCACTTTTTTAAGAAATAAAAATTTGAAATTTGTTCTTCAGATTTATATGTACTCAAAAAGCTTTGAATCATTGCATTTCAATAGTTGAGATGAAAGTTATGAGGTTTTTTAGTTTGCGGGCAGTTATAGAATCCCTACACCAAAAAAACTTTGAAGAAGTTATGGACAATCTTGTTTTTCGGGCAATCTAAGCATCCTTTTGAAAAAATAACTTATAGGATTCATTTCTAAATGCAATTTTCACAATTTTTTGAAAAAAATTATTGGGCAAGGTTAAGTTTACTTGCTAAAACAATCTCACCTTTGGGATTATTGTGTTTCAATCCCATCTTAGAGCTATTAACCATTTAGTTTTTTTTCTAATCTTGGACCTACTTCTACTTAATAATTGAATATCAAGTGCGTTTTTCTTGAATTTTTTCCCTCTAATCCTCAACTTAAATCTTCAACACACAAAATTTTAATTTCAAGCTTAGTAGAGCAAAAACATTTGATTAAGAAGCTCCAAAGCCAAAAACTCTACTCATAGAATTTATAAAAAAAGCTTGTTTTCTTCACTTTGAACACAGATATCTTACAATCTATGCAACCAAAGTTTGTGAAAATTTTCATACACATTCATATACTACTCTAGTGCAAGATCCTACGGTTAGATATGCAAAAAAATTAAAAAATTTTGAAAGGTTTGCACCTTGCATTAGAAATGGCAGTTTTGAATGAATTTTGAGAGAAAAAAGGCCTTGGGAATTCAGGGGTTAAGTTACAATGGTTAGTTGGTAGGTTTTGCTTAATTGTTATGTTGAAATCTCCCAGACCGTGCGTCCCCGGCCGTGTTCTTAGTACCGTTGCAAAGCCCTTCACTAGCAGAAGTGCACGGGCTTTGTTTTGCAGTGTTCCGACTTACGGTGAAAAACGTTATATGGATTTTTCAGTTATTTTTTGTTTTCAGAATTTAAAATAATACTTTTACATTAGCTTTGGCTTTGTCAACGGCACCTCCTTTTTCCATCACAAAATATGATGCGATATTATTGAGTAAACACTGTAGACACAAAAAGGCTACCGTAACCTTTGAATTCCTTTCCTCCTCTCCCAAATTTCAAAACTCAACCTGATTCTGTACAACGAAGTTTAGTGAAGCATGAAAACCATGCCCCAAAGCTCTGACAATATTAGAAAGAAACCCGCGCATTCACCGACACAGTTTCCCAATTTGGCAAATTTTCATTGAACCACGCAGCGTCGACGTGTCCACAACCCCWGTCACACGACAGACAAAGCTTTCCTTCTTTGAAATCAGTAATATTAAGCTCTTGCCCACCMGATGTGCAAGTTTCATAATGGTTTCYAAACAAATTCCCAGCGCAATAGCAGCGACAAAAGGGAGTGAGCCAGCGACTTTGGACGAAAAAGCTCCCCCCACCTGCCAGTTGGTGACGCGAAGCATTTCTCTTGAAAAAGAAGGGAGAGCCTGCCTGCGCGCCTGGCCTCGTAAGGTACACAAGTACACTGACTTCCCAAAGGAAGCTAGAATGCGTTACGAACCAGCCAGCCAGACGCGGCTCTAGCTTAGTAGTAGCTAGCTTCTTCCTGATGGGCTATCACGGTTTTCGATGCTCAGTGAGGTGGACTGAATTGAATGGATTTTTTTAAGAAAAAAAGAATCAAGTGCACTTGGTCGGTGCAAGTTAAGTTAAGGCTGCTATGGAGGGCTACAGGGATTCATGACTTGAGGGCTACTACAGTAGTTGGAGTCGCGCCACTATTCCCACCAATCTTCCATGTCTTACCCGTTGTCGCACGCACGCACGCACTGTGCGCGCAGCTCACACAGACGTGCCGCAAACTATTCCTCACGGGGTCCTCTCCGTTTTCCGTACTAGGCTACTGGTAAACATCAAGGCGATGCCATATGAACGATAATCCCAAGAWAATCTCATGCTAATAACGATATACTAAATACTAGATATACGATATACTWGATACTATTAACGATATACTTACTAGTAGTCCCGGTAACCTTGCATAGAAACTCAAAACCTTTAAATTCTTCTGTGTCTGATTAGTCTAGCTAGATACAAATGTTGGGTCAATAATTATTTACCTCCTCCGGTGGGTACAACGATTTAGACCGGGAAAGAATGATTCGGAACATGAATGCAATCACGCAAAGAAGTGGGTCACCCCCACATTGGTAGAAAGAGCATGTCAATAATGGATCCACACCATGTAGGAGAGCGAGATTCACATCCCTAGAACGTCGAGGGTCATAAAGTTGAATTCATTGGCAGATGAACCGCCACTAAAAATTACAATTTAGTACAAGCATGACAGTGTTCRCATCTCAACATCTCAACCAGATGAGCGCAAAGGTTGGGAAGGATCACTCCGGCACTGGTCAGCACGTAGTCAAGTCCAGCAGCACGGCATCCATCGTACRCAATAGCTTTCACTTTCTCTCTAAGTCCACACCCAAATGACATACAGCTAAAGGCCTACGGCAATATTTATGATCCAATGGAAATGTCGATGATTTCTGCTGTGCCGATGCAATCGACAAGAAGCAGACGTTACACATTTAATATCCTTAGCCCCAGTTACGATGCGTGTTCTGGCATGCTATCAATATTAATGATTAAAAAAATAAAAAAATAAAAAAATAAAAAAAAGGAGGAGAATTCGACTGCAAGATCCAAGAGGAAAGGCAGATTAAAAACTAAGGTCCTGCTTCAACACAAGCCGCTAAGGAAAATCTGCCTGAAAAAGTAGAGCGCGAGATGACCTACCCGGGAAATTCAATCAATCAAAACCAGGGGAGGGGGCCCTCGTCGCCACCGGAGCTCAATTTGGCTGCTGCCTGCGCAGTTCGGAATTGATTTACACTTGGTGTCTGTCTGTGTGAGTGACTGTCGATCTGTCGGCCAAGTCAACAATTAGTGCTTGGCACTGAGCGAGTACCATGACTGGTTTGTTTGGTTCAATTCCAGTGCACACAAACCGGTACTCTGTTCAGGAAAAAGTGAACGATGTTGGAAGAGCTCGACCTATTCGACTAGTGGATGTTGGTTCAATCCAGATTTTACAAAGCTTGGCTCCCGCTGGACGATTGAAAKGCCTGCGAGTCCATGGACGGCCACGCGCTGTTGCCCCAGTAGTTGTGCTCCGGTGGGGTCTGCTCGTAGTGTTGTAACGCCGCCGCTGCAGGTTGCGCCTCTTGCGGTGCCGGGAGCTGCCATGCCGGTGCTGAGGCGCGCTGCCCATCCATTCCCGGCACTGGCACCATCGACAGCGTCATCTTCCCCTTCACGTCCTGCCTGTTCATGTCCATGTCCGCTTGCTGCGTAGCTTCAGAATCTCGTACCCCGGCTGCATGTTGCTGTTGCTGTTGCTGCTGCTGTTGCTGCTGTTGTTGCTGCTGCTGCTGCTGCTGTTTTGCTGCTTGCCACCTTTCCAAGTTCACGAACGGAGGCTGCTGATCCCGCCCCGCTTCAGGGTTCAAGTTGAAAGTTCCTAGACCCTCGTTCAGTGTCGTGAGCGCCCCGACGCGTTGCGCATTTGAAGTGTCGAAAATTTCGCTCAAGTCACCAGTGGGAATCTGAAACGCGGGATGCAAGTTCAATGTAGTCTCTGGCCGGGGATGATTTCTAAAGAAATTGAGATGAGCTGGGATGCCGCCTTCGAATCCATGCGAATGATGTGGGGCTAAACCTGAGGACTGGAACGGAATCAACTGACCTCCCTCGCCACCCTGGCTCATTGACGAATCCGCGCGCATGGAAGGCTCCGCTAACCCGTAAGGCGAGCCTTCGCTGGAGCTCAGAAACCCCACGCTCGTAGACGAGAATCCACCGTGCTGGAATCCAGGTACAGAAAGACTCTCACCGTCAGCGCTGCCGGCGCCGCTGTTAGAACCGTCCGGCGTGCGTGGCTTAGTGCGCTTGTTCTTACGACAGCCTCCTCCGACTGGAACATTGCGGAGCGTCCCCCCCGCGGTCCAGTAGCGACGACAGCTCTTACAGAAGTGGCGTGGTTGGGTCAGGCTGTAGTTGTTGTAATAACAGAACTTGGTGTTCAGGGATTGGCAGCGCGGGCACGCGATGACTTGATCAGGGGGCTTTGAAACTTGCAACTTCTGAATTCATAGTTGCAATCCGAGGGCCCAAATCACCCAAATTTGCTAGGGCTGGTGAAGAAAAACAAGATGTTCACGGCACAAATTAAGGAGCAATTTTTACATTCACTTTTTGATGGGCAGTAAGGGGGTCAATCCTCCTTGACCGTGGGGGACCAGTCCTTGTGGTCAGGGTGAATCGCCCCCCTCGCTTGGCCACTCAGGAGTCATTGAAATTTTTTATTTTCCATGCATGATAGAAGTTGCAAATTTTGGATTCACATTTGAAATTAGAGGACCCAAATTAGCTGTGAGAGGCGAACAAGGGAAATTAATCAAGCCCCAAATAGGGGACTTTTTATTTTACTTGCACCCATGTAATGACTTGGAATGGTTGAGAGTGGCCAGGGTGAATTGACCCACTTGCTTGGCCACTCAGGAAAACCCTGAATTTTTTTTATTTTTCACGTAGGATAGAATTTGCAAATTCTAAATTCATGTTTGCATTAGAAGGTCCCAAATTAGTTGTGAGAGATTCACCAGGAAAATTATTCAAGCCCAAAATAGGAGGCTTTTTATTTTCCTTGCACCCTTGGAATTACTTGGAGTGGCCAAGCGAGGGACCAATCCACCCGGCAGTCCCTGCCCTCTGAAGGTTTTCTTACCCCGGCGCGTGTTTCTTACCCTACTGCAAGGCACCGCAGTCCGGGAAAAAAAACTATTTGGAAGGTTCCTACGAGTCAAAGTAATTTACAAAAGGACTTTTTATTTTAATGACTGAAAGAATTGAACTGAAATAACGGCCTGTGAGAAATTGGGGGAATGGAAATTGAACTGAAAAAATCTCGTCTGTCGCTACACTTGGCGACCTTCCAGCGTCACAATTGGCACGCCAAATAAAATCTTGAAACCTGGTTCATTTTTTATTCATTTTTGAGGAGAGAGAGAGAGAAACTCCGAACTGGCTCCAACCATTTGGAAATGGTTACACTAGTAGAAACTTACACCATTTGGAAACATGGTCTTGGTAGACTTGATGTTAAGACCCACCCCCCAAATCAAAATGATGAACTTGACTTGGGGTGGGTCTTAAGGTCAAGTCTACCTAGGGCCATGTTTCTAGTAGAGTTGGGATACACAAAGAGCTTGTTATTTTAGGTCACATGAGATTTTTCACAAAAAGTGTCCCTGAACACTAATGATGATAAATGATGGTAAATAGCGTTACCCATATTAACTATTTTTAAAATGCTATAAGTTTTTACTCTTTATGAATATTTCTACGGAGTGCATGGATCCTAATAGTACTATAGCTGGGAAAAATATTCATTAAGAGTAAAAACTTATGGTTGTTTTAAATCAATTAGTGTAGGTAACACTATTTACGGTCATTAGTGTAGTGCCGGTCTTTGAAAGATAGTACCACTAGTATCTTTGAAAAGAATGTCCCACAAGTTTCTTAGAAGAGATTTGTTCCACAAGGGTCTTTGAAAAAATAGATGGGTTCAAAGAATCTAATGTATACGTGGAGAAATCATCCCATGARTGTCCTMGAGAAGACTGTCCCTCGCRCATCTTAGAAAAGATTGTTYGACAAGCATCTTCAAAGAGATAGATGGATTCAAAGAATGTACTGTGTACATGAAGARAAGAGACTGTCTCACAARTGTCCTCAGAAAGACTATCCCGTRCAAGCAYCTTAAAAAAAGTAAGACGGATTCAAATAATCTACTATGTACATGAAGARACTGTCTCACRAGTGTCTTCKAAAGGACACRAGTATCTTTGAAAAGAATCTCCTACCTCCTATGAGTGTCTYTGAAAAKATAGATGAAGATTTAAGTTGTCTACTTAATTGGTGCACTAATAATATAAGTTGCTTAAGAAGTTTGTTTCCCTTTGAAAGGAAATTTTCTTCCAATTTCACCAATTTTTCCCAYCCCTTCATGAGGATCCAAGTTTATTTCTTATTTCTTGATCTTYTTTTAATTTTAATTTCTTTTCTCTTGGCTACATTTCTGTCAATAGATAAATATATTTACAAGGAAATAATTGTCTCAAAACTAAACCTCTCTTAATATTCCTTCTTTGTAGACCCCTACAACCCAACCAAATTTAGATTTCAGTTTTTCAATACAATATTCTAACCACTTTGAGAACTACTTAATGCTTATTCATGAAGAAWTTTTTTCATTTCCATAGTGTATGAGCCTAGCAAAAGCAATCTTATTTGCAGTTTGTTGTTCACAGGTGAATTTAGTTTTTTCAAAGAGAAGAGGCCTTCTACAAGCTCCATTCTTCTCCTACTGAACATGAATCATCTACATTATGTTGGAGCCCATTGTTTCAAGTAGAAAGTTCATTTTTTTGGAAGAAAAATCCAAAAAAAAGTAATTAAAGATTTGTCCTTAGGCAAGTTATAAATATAATAATTTAAGGCAACCCAAGTATTTACATGTTAAGCTTAATTGAGGACAATTCATGAGGCTTTGAAACTCATATTTCAAAGATATTGTCTTCTATTGCAAGTGAAATGGGCTTGGGTACTCCATTATGATTTCATTTGTAAAGCAAAGAATTCATTTATTTTATTTTTTACATGAATGGAATTTGTTTTGTAGCCTAAAGGAGTTATCATACTAAGAAAATCTATTAGTAATTTAATAAAATTCTATTAGTAATCTAATAAAATAAAAAGTATGCTTGAAAGCTTAAAAAATGTTTATGTATTTCAATTATTTTGAATGCACTAGAAAATGACACTTTTGGACACTTTTTGTGACTCCATTAGACCTCAGTTTTGGTGCTCCAAGGAATTTAGTCCCATGTTTTTTCCAAACTCCAGCTCCTAGTCCCACATTGCACACACGCTATGATTAACTCTATTAAGTACTCCAACCTACTATGGTAGAACAACCCATCATGGTCAAATGACCCATGAGGGACACCTAAAGAATGCCCCGATCATGGGGAGGTTCCAATTGAGGACATTTCAGACCAAAATCAATCAATCTTACTTAACACTGATAGAGTGATTACCCCAACTATTTTAGTGTAAATTATTATAGGAAGTGATTTTTTAAGGCCTTCTACATTAGAAAATATTTCCATTGCTTTAAAAGAGTAAAGTGAGCATTATGGATAAAGTTGCATGATGGTTTGGGGATAATCTACAGACTTATTTGAACTGAGCACTACCAAAATTCAGAGAAAATCCATACCTAGTTGGAAAAATATGATTTCAATTGCTCTCACTATTTATGACACTTGTCTTTTTGTTAGGGGAAAAATGAAGAAATTTCAGCAATGGCATGAGGTTGCAAACTAGCAATTCTTCAGACCATGATGGGCTGTTTTACCATAGTTGCAAATGAAGCCTAGATTCCAGGTTCGTTTCACTCTTGTATCCCCTAATGAGTAATTTTGTATCCCCTAATGAGTAATTTTATGATTTTTGTTCAGATAAAGTTACTGTAAGCTTAAGTAACTGGCCTGGGTAAGTTATTGAGTAGTCCTTTCTCCCCTATCATCACACCTCTCTTAATGAGACTCAAGATCCATGGTCCACTAAACCTCCACTTCCACCCGCACTACCGTATCATGCAAGTTCCCAATTTAATACGCTGAAATTGTCCAATCATATGTGTTCCTAATATGACAAAATTCTAAGGATATAGGGAACTTACAAAGGAATGTGGAATGTGCAATTAGAGGACTGTTGGCAATACAGGCGAGAGGGGGTCGAGTGCAGTGCAGTGCAGAGCAGAGCAGAGCAGAGCAGTGCAGTGCAGGCCTCTAACTTAAGTGGGCTTCTGGATTCTTCATAATGGACTGGACTCATCATGCTCATCAGAGCATAAATTCAGAGTACCAGGGGGGAAGGACTATCTTACACTAGATTGGTGGGGTGGGGAGCAATGACTTCACCTGTACTTGCCATGGTGATGTCATGGGGGCTCCCGGGCCTACGGGGTCTTAGAGGGGGGGGGGGGGGGGGGGGGGGGGGGGGGGGGGGGCTACGTGGGGTCCGCGGGCTCCGTCGTCGACCTCCCGCCATCATCATTTTAGAGACTTTGTTGTTTGCTCTGGATCCACGAGCACCTGTCCTGTTCCCATGGACAACCATGCTCCTCCGTCCAAAGGAGGGGGTGGGAAAGAAACAAAGGGATACGAAAACGTAGTTGTACATACACACCAGGGCTGGTGGAAAATAATTCTGAAAAATGAATGTCAAAAATATCAAGAAAAGTATTTTTCTTTCAAAAAATAAAAAATAAAAAAAATAGTTCAAGTGTTTTGGAAAAAAAAAAATCGTATGGTGAGAAAATATATGTATTGACATATTTTCTAATTTTAGCAAGTGTTGAATCTTTGCAAAGAGGTGTTGACCATAGCCTAAATATGTGATAGTTGCATAACAATACCCTGGATATTGGTACAACTCAAATTATAATGTGTATTTTAGTGTTTTGGGTATTTTTTTTTGGTTTTATTGGATATTATCCTACAATTCTTATATTGAACCATTTTTTCAAGTATTGAGTTTGAGTTTTTTCTCTACTTTTCACTCCAAATAGAATTTTTCTAGATGTTTTCAGCAATTTTATTATAATGCTTTTAATTTGCAACTGAATTTTTTCCTCCAATTCCATCAGCTAACAATGAAGTAATCAATGATTCTCCATCCAAACATTATTGTATTATGTGGTTCTGGTATACTTAGATTTTAAGTGAGTTCATTGTCATTGTGAATTTTAACCCTCAAGGATAAGCTCCACTCAAATTTTGAAAATTGGATGAATACCAARAYATCACAACCACATTTTTATTTTYTATTTTTTTTGTGCATMTAAATGTTCATAGATTATTGAGATAGTTTTAATATTTTTATGGAATAAATATTCCAAGAGTTTTCTCTGTAAATAATCTATCATGAGAATGTTTTGCTTCATAAAAGTTAGGCTCATAAACGAACCTTCAAAAATGACTTTGATTAGAAAGGTGATCTCACACATCATCGTAAGTACAATTCAACACCCTCAATTATTCTTTTTATATTGAATTTTATATTTTATATTTTTTTTTGTCTCCAAGTTTATGTTCAAATTAGAAGTTGACCTCCATTTCTCCATTTTTATGAGAAATATATTCAAAGCATTACTTCATCACAAAATAGTGAAATTAGGTTAACCCTCGCTAGTTTTTTGACATTTGACACTATATAAATATTTATGGTTACCATCAAATAATGCACTAGTTTTGAATTAGTTGTTGTAATTGGGACTCATGAATCTCCCTGTACAAATCAGGAAGTATCTATGAAAATATCTATTGACTTTGATGGCTTGCAAAATTATTTTCTTGGGGTAAGGCAACCTAATTTTTATTATAGCCTAATTTCACTATTTTGTGTAGGTGATTGCTTCATATGATCATCCTTCATTCCTAACCCACACTCCATAAGCATGTTATTTGTGAAACATGTMTACTATTATGCAACTTGGTATCTTCTTCATAAGTTTTACTTATTTACATGCTTGYTTATTTGCAWTYACTAWAGTCATTGCTACCTTTGCTTGTCGGGGATGGCCAAACTTTCTTATGGAGTGTGTGGGCTAGAAATGGTGCTCCAACATGTACAAAGAATCCCATAAAATACTCGAATCCTTTCAAAAAATGAGTCTCGCATGGAATTTTGGTATTAGTGATCACCTTGTCCATACCCTCTATTTCCACATCCATATTGTAATCTTCTAGATCTCTTAATCCATTGGACAAGGCCCTTCAAATTTTCAAATAAACATTTGCGTATAGTAGCTACTAATTAGTTCTCTAATTTTTTTAGTTAGATTTTGGTAGGAGTATAAAAAATACCAACTTTCTTTTATATGAATTAGATATTTTGGAGGCATTGAGAAGACTACAGATTCCCTGGTTGTGGGAATGCATTGGGAAATCTCGAAACTCTGCCACGTACGCAATYTGACATGGCCGAAAGACTCCCTTRTCAAATAATATTAATTAATTATTTTAAAAATTRWTTATTAAATATTCTRAAAAMAATTGAATTTTCTTAACATCAATTTCAATTTATTTACACTTTCTGACATTTATTTTTATTTTTTAAATTTCAAATTTCAGATCAGCAGTCGTTGGTTCCCTATGCARAGAACAATTTCGGAGAATGGCCCCGAAACAATCTCCTACAAGGCTAAAAAAAACATTGAATGCAATTTTTAAACAAATCTACAAATAAATAAGAATTTCAAAAGTGTTAGAAATATGTTCATCAACATTTGACCTTGGACTTTCATAAATAGAGTCTCTACATTTTAGATTTGAGAAAAATATGAAGATCAATTATTGAAAATGGGTCATGATTAATTGCTATTATTTGTTGGCTTGGACACGTACACATTAGTTATACCTAATGTAKACCTATATCCAAAACCAACACCTACATTTTTGTGCCTAAAATCTTTATTTGTGGAAGCCTATATAATATGTGAAGGGTTGATTCAACACTTAGAGCATAACCACCGCAGACGAAGCAACAAAAGAAAACATGATTGATGCATAAAGGTGGAACTTTTGGACTCCACCACATCAATGTCAAAGGCTTTCAAGATTTATTGGGCAAGGTTACAAGGCTCTATTTTTGCCACTTTCAAGGTCTTTTCAGTCACCAATAGGACCCTAAGCAACGACTCAATCCTTTGACAATGGAGGGATCTTTCTCGTTTATTACCTCATTGATGATGTGAAAAGAGTTGGATAAGGCATTGCTAAGGGATGTCGAGTGCATTGGAATGGGGTAGTTCCAGACGATGGGGAGATGGAATGGCTTTATTCTTGGAAAATGTTTTCGTGTTCCCAGTGCCAAAATTGAATTTCCACATCGTGGATCCACACCACCTCATACATGCACAAAATGATGTGTGACACTTTTTTCTTACAAAAATGACTTAACCCCTAAAGCCCTCAAATGTGTTTTGGGGCAATAGAGTAATTTCACTGCAGCTCAATGCAATTGGAGTTTTTAATTTTTTTTCTTTGAAAATTTCACACAACATGTGCTCAAAGAGTAATTCTAAGGCCCACAAATTCTCATAATTTCTATCAATGTGGTTAAAACGGTATCATATGATATGTTGTTTTCATTGCTTGAAGGGCAACCTGGGCAGCTAAAAGAACTTATTTAGAAATCACTTTTTGAAAAAATAAATACGTGAAATTGGTTTTCTAGATCTAGTTTTTTACGTGGAAAGCTTTTAATCATTCCATTTTGAATAATGAGATGAAAGTTATGGGAGATTCAGTGTGCCAGTGGTTTGCAGGTAGTTGTAAAATCTCTACTCTAAGATAAACTTTTTAGTCCTTTTGATTAACTAAATTTTCAATCTTTTTGGAAAAAACAAAACAAAAACATTAGGTATTGATTTTTTATTACAACATTATAACCAACCCTAAAGCTATACTCGCACTCACCCTATTGAAGCACTCCGAGTCCCTAAGCGGACAATCCTAAAATAATACCCACCACTACTCTATCCAAATCCTTCAACAACCAACCCTAAAGTGTTACATTCACCCACCTTGTCCAAGCATTCCAAGTCCCTCAATGGCCAACACTAAATTAAGTAATATTTGCCTTGTTTAAAAGTATATTCGCCTTTAGAAATCTAAAATTGACTTGGATTTAAAATAGAAAATGGCTAAAATTAATCTAATAATTTCATGAAAGTGGTGGCTACATATTTGCCTTTTATTTTTATACACCAGTTTGCTGGCAGTCTAACTCATTTTTTGTCCAATTTGGGATCTTTCATTTTCATGCTTCAATCAGTTATTTTTCCAAAGATACCAAACAATTAACTAATCTAAGAGTATTCCCACAACTCACCCGGTCAACAAAGTCCGTGAGTGCAAGTTTACTAGGTGATTTTGGAGCCCCCGAGCCGTGTCTCCCACTTGCATCCAACAACAACATGGTATGGGAGGATGTGGCCCAGCCAATCTTCTTTTTTATATTGAAAAACAATGGATCTTGTCCCGTAATTGAGTATTATGTGATTTATGAAATCCAGGCACACGTGATTTTAGCATGACTAAACGTGTTTTACTTGGGAAATTGTGTTGAATTAAGTGAACCATAGCTTGAGAATTGTGTCAAAGCACACACCGTGCCTCATCCATGACTTGTCATTTCACTGTCTCCTTGGGAAATTTTGTCGTAGCCAGACATATCTTGAGCCCTGTCTTGCATGTCGTATGGAAGTATTCTTGGCCCGGGCCGGCCCAATACCTAGTTTGCGCCTTTGGCTGGGCAACTCTGGGATGCTCTAATATTTTCTTGTAACATTGTCTTCTTCTCTTTATAGAAGCCTCAATGAGAATCAAGACACTTAACACACCAAAACTGGGGTACAATAAACAAGGACAATCTCCAGCAAGTCAATTGAGCCAATTTCTTTCGTAAGGTAGTATACTCTACAAGCGACCATCTAATTCAAGGGCTGATCCACCTTTTTCATAGTTTTTGTGGGCCAAAATATTTTTAGCTCATTATTTAGAGAATGAAAAATGGATGTGGAACTGAACACAAGTAGTTTCATATTTTTCCAAGCATTTTTTAATTTTAGATGAAATTTGAAAGATTTGGGGGTTAGACACCTATTTGTGACCATAGGTCTTTCAAAATCCATCTACTTGCAACTTGTAAGGGGATGGGAGTAAATGAAAGACAATGATTGGCTCTAGCAATAATTTTGTTTCTTGATTCACTCAATGGTTAATGCAACTATTTATAGGAGCAATTTCAAGGAGACGGACGCTTTTACAATACATCACTACAAATGCTCAACCATTAGTTGCTTGCTTGGATGATCAATGTGAGAATTTCATTTGATAATTAGTACTCATTGAGAAAGGTTTGAGAATAGCCATGTAAAATAATCAATGGAAAGAATGCTCAAAGAACAAACTTCTATGTCACCCTAGTGGAAACATAGGCCACATAGACTTGAAAAGCATGGCCCTAAAGACACACTACTCTAGTTGATCATTTGGGGTCTTATAGTGGGGATTTTCTATAGTCTATGCAGACCATGTTTCTATCAATGTTAAAAAATCGATAAAAATTTGCTATAAAGACAAAACATTTTTGTGAATTCAATAGAAAGGAAAACATTTCCAAGAACTAGTAGAAAATTCAGTTTTTCTCTTGATTTGGTTGCGTTGATCCTGTCACTTTTTGACAGAAATCTATTGAAATCAACAAAAAAAAGCGATGTGAAATAAAGCAACATGAAATAAAGCTTCACACAACAGATTTCTGTCAAAAAGTGACAGGATCAACGCAACCAAATCAAGAAAAAAACTGAATTTTCTACTAGTCAAGAAGGGAATCAAAATTGATAGCTACCAAAAATAATAGAGAGAGGTCCATAAAAAGGTGAGGGAGATAGCTTTTCAACTTCTAGAAAACACTCTAAAGCCCTAAAGTATGAAGGATCCTTCTT
This sequence comes from Pleurozium schreberi, assembly GCA_006891605.1. Classification (NCBI taxonomy): domain Eukaryota; kingdom Viridiplantae; phylum Streptophyta; class Bryopsida; order Hypnales; family Hylocomiaceae; genus Pleurozium; species Pleurozium schreberi. The sequence continues at coordinate 21,044 of VACF01001656.1, forward strand.
TGGGCTTTTTCGAGAGCTCGGGCATGCTTTGTTGGCTTCAAAATTTAAAAGTCTTGCATGAAATTCTTGGAATGGATGATACTCATTATAATGTATGTGTGAAGCTTTGTTTCACGTCATTTCAAGAAATATTGGAAAAGTTAGAATTGTTTTATCGGTTTCAATATCAAAACAAGTAGCAAAATATATATTATAAAAAAAACATTGATTATTTTTTGGTAAATTTATAGATTGATAACCACTAAAAAATAATTGAATCATTCAATTCCGAGTAATGTGGTAAAAGTTATGAACAATTTAGTTTGTGGGCAAAGAAGGTAGAAAAAACCTACAAAGTCGTCTTTTGCTTTCAACTTTGAGAAATTCCAAAATTAACCCTTGAAGGACCAAGGTCTTTTTTTTGCAAAAAAACATTCAAAAACGTCATTTTTATAGCAAAGTGTAAAAAAAATTTGAAAATTGTTTTGTTTTGCACATCTAGTTGTAGGATCTTATACCTAACTAATGTGAGGATATGTGGTAAATAATTCAGAAATTTTGACCGCACAATTTGCAAGACATCTGCATTTAAAGTGAAAAAAACAAATTTTTCAACACATTGCGGGACAAGATTATTTGACTTTGAACCTTCTTAACTTTAATTTTTGCAATACAGAGTTTGAGCTTTGAATCTTTATGATAAAGAATTGACTTGAGAGTCAAGAAAAAATAAAATAAACACACCAAAGCTTAATTTTTATTCATTAGAAAATTGTTACATAGAAGTAGATACAAGATAGAAGGAAAATCTAAGTTATTAACATTTGTGAGATGGAATTTAAATGCACTTATCCTCATGGTGAGATTGTCTTAGCAAACAAAATAAACCTTGCGGAACTTTTTTTGTTGAAGAATTGTAAAATTTGCATAAAAGAATGAAATCTACAAATTATTTTTTTGAAAAAATGCTTAGATTACTCAAAATACAAGATTGTCCATAACTTTCTCCTAACAAATCCAAATGGAATGAATGAAATCTTTCTACGTAGGCAAAAACATAATGGTGAGAAAAAAAATTAAAAATTGAAAAAAAATCAAATTAAAAAAAAAAATTGGTTGCCCTATCTCCCATGTTTTGAGCTTATTTAGGCAAAACTTTTGTATTTCGCCATTCATTGAAAAAAAAATGATATCCCATGAAGCTAATCAATTTTTCTATCTTCAAAAAAAGTTTCAAAAAATGAAGACAAAAATTGAGACCATAGGTCAAAATCCCATTTGTCCGCCAAATGGACAATGCTCTTTTAGGGGTTAACCCCTAAGTGCCCCAATATGGCCTCTTCAAATCAAAAGATTTCTTTATTTAATTATTATAATCTTTTCAATGCTATGGTTAAAGGACGTTGTCATATTGTAAATACATGCAATATTTAAAATGTGTGTATATTATACGTTTGAATAGATTCTTGATTTGGAGGAGAAACTTACCGATGGCGCTTCCATTAACTTCAAGGTGACGCTTGTTAGCAATGGAATTGTTTTAAGGTGAAAGCCTTTGACAAACTTCATCAGTTTGACGTATTCCTTTTAATTTTAGAATTTGGGTTTGGATTTGGAGTTCGATTGCAAAATGTCGAACTGGAGGGTTTTCATGGAGTCACTGGATGTGGAGCGGTACCCTTCATTGACTTCAGTTTTTACCTCCACTGGATGAAGGTTGGAGTTTAGTATGACATTTAAGTTTTTGATGATATATGTGTGTGTTAGAAAGTAAAAGAGTAGGAGTTTAGAAGTAATTTACTACGTAGTTGTTTTTCCTTAGACCAATGGTTGTTTGGAGGCCCATGTGTGGTGGATAGGGACAAGTCCTACTTACCATAGGGATCTAAAGGCTTAATATGATGTTCTTGCTCTTCCAAAGAGGATTTTAATGTGAGTTTTTTTTTGTTGGATTATTATGTGGAGAAGGAGTTGTTGTTGGGGTTTGGAAGGTATATTTTGATTTGATGTAGCTCATTGACCATTGATCTTTGGAAATTGAAATTTTGGCATATGATTCATTGTGATGAGACCTTTCCAGATTGTGCTTGCAAGTTGAATTTGGATTTGTGAATCAAAAGTTATAGGGTTTTGCAGTTGAGAAGACCCGAGACTCTCCATTAAAAAGAGCAGAGGCTGCTTTGAGTCATAACTTTTGAAGTAATTCTCAATTTGTCTTTATATTTGAAGGAAGTGTATATCATTGTAGTATCTTTCTAAAGAGTCATCATTAATTCAATTTGGAGCATTTGTGAGTGAGTTGTGAGTGTGGGAAGGGGAGAGAGTCTCTTGCTTTTACCATCTATGGACCTAAACTTTGAGAGGTCATAGAAGTTGAACAAAGCTTTGGAATGACTTGAAAGTTGCAAGAGTGATAGGGAATTTTGTTAGCTTTCAGAAAAGCTATCAATATTTTGATTTGAAGAAGAAATGCAAAAGTTATGAGTGTGGAAGCATAGGAAGGTCTGCTGCCTTTTTTTTTTAGTGGAGTTTAGGTAGTTTGAAGGTGAAGTTGGAGTTCCTTTATATTTTTGAAGATATATTTTTGAAGATGAAAAGGCTTAAAGACTTGAAGATGAAGATTTGAAGAGCTTTAAGGGTCTCTTCTGTGTTGTGACTTGTGGTTTGATTTCATTTTTGTTATTCCCAGCCGGTTTTGGAGGCTAGTTGTAATTCAATTCCTGCATTGTAAACCTGTTGCGAGCCGTGGTTATCCAGTAAGCGCTCCGTTTTGTGTTTGTGACGATGAAGTGGGGTTAATGGCCCACATGGTCAATCTTTTATGTTGTTCCTACTGGTGAAAGGCGCCTCCTAGTCTCCGTGAGTTTGAAATTTAGGATCCCATCATCCGGACGGCAACTCGTGTTTTGCTGTCCCGTTTTACTTGTCCAAAAACTTGTTTCTTATTATACATCTTTACCTTGGCCCTTTACAACCACCACAAGATAGGCCAACGGGGACGTGATTGAAGTTTAAAGTCTGAAGATTGAAGATTGAAGACCGAAGACTCGACTGAACTCTTTAGCGAATTATTCTCAGTTGCAGCTAGATACTTCGCGTATTCTCAATGCGCTCTCCTCTCCTCCTGACAACGTGCCCTTTATACTCTAGCTCTAGACTTGTCTCTACTACCAATCTCTTTTAGATGATAGTTTGATTGGAATTAATCATTGTGAAAAGGGTCTTGATTTTAGCAAACCTGAGCTAGGCGCTCAAGAGTTACCCCCCTAAAGGCCCATTTGTCCTTTCAATGGACGAGATAGATTTTGGGCATGTACCTATGGTCTCAATTTTTGTCCTGATTTTTTGATTTTTTTGAAGATAAAAAAAGTAATTAGCTTCATGGGAACATAATTTTTTTTAATCGGTTCCTGAGAACAAAACTTATGCCCAAAATAACTCAACACAATGGAGAGGGGGGAGGGGATGGCAAAAAAAAGTTTCAAAAATTTGAATTAAATTTTTTTTTCTCATAGTTTATATTTTTGTCTATATGGAAAGCATTTATTCATTCCGTTTGCATATTGTATCCAAATGTCGCATTTTTTGGCGCATCGGAACCTCCACTTGCCAACAAAGCAATATGAAAATCTGACCATCACAACAATAGTAACTAGGTAAAATACCAATTTGTAGCAATTTTCGGTGTACCCACCTTATATGTTACTGAATTGCAAGTAGTTTCAAGAAAAAAGGTCTACTATTCTGATCGATGGCATCCTCACAACAAGTCAAGATATGGCTCAAACTGGGTAAGTGACCAGTCCCGGCCATTTTAACCTCTACAGTTCCTTGACTATGTTTACACCAAAAATGTTTGAAAACTGCCATTTTTAGTACAAATATCAAATTTTTGAAGAATTTCATTTTTTGATAAATGTAACCGTAGGATCTTGTAGTAATCTAGTTTGAGAATATGTGGGAAAAATTTCAAAAATTTTCACCATGTAGATTGCAAGATATTAGCATTTGAAGTTTCAAAATTTTTTTTTTAGCCCTGCAAAAAAGCGGGCAGCTACACTTTACAAGGTCAAATCATTATGAAAATTTGTCCAAAATAGTTGTGCTTCTTTGGATTCCTTCTTTAGGGCAAGTTGGCTACATACATGAAAATTTTCAAATCATTTGGAGTTGTACAACATATAGGAAAAAAATAGTAAGCATAAAGAAGCAGAGAATGATTCAAAATACTAAATTGTTATTAAATTAGTTATAAAATTAAAAAATCCAACCCCAAATGGTTGAATTGTTGTAATAAACAATCTACATCCAATAGCATTACTTTTTTTCAAAAATATTGAAATTTCAATGAAGTAAAAGACTTCAAAGTTTTTTTTGGTGTAGGGATTTCATAAATGCCCGCAAATTGAAAAGCCTCATAACTTTCATCTCAACTATTGAAATGCAATGATTCAAAGCTTTTTGAGAACATATAAAGTTGAAGAACAAATTTCAAATATTTATTTCTCAACCCCTAAAGGACCAAACTGCGTTTTTTGGCAACATAGCGATTTTGGGCAGCTCACTACAAATAGAGTTTTCATTATTTCTCTTTGAAAGTTTTACACAACATGTGTCCAAGGAGTAGCTTTAAGACCCAACAATTTTCATAACATTTGACTACATTGGTAAAAAGTTATTGCATGATATGTGATTTTCAGTGGTCGGCGGGCAGCTGAGGCAGGTCTGAAAAAATGACTTTTTTCAGAAATAAAAATTCGAAAATAATTATCTACAACTATATGTACATGAGAAGCTTTGAATTACTCCATTTTGATCAATGAGTCAAAAGTTATGAAGAGTTTTTGTAAATAATGAAAACTCTATTTGTAGTGAGCTGCCCAAAATCGCTATGTTGCCAAAAAACGCAGTTTGGTCCTTTAGGGGGTTAATTGCTATGAATACGTGGCTTTAGCAACTACTTAGCAACTACCTACATGAAGGATGCAAGAAATTGTGCAAACTTATTGAAAGTGATTGCCACATAACTTATGACCACACAATTTGAAGGGAGTCATCAATGTCAAATTGTCAATGTCACACAACAGCAGGAAGGGGGCTAAATCTACCATACCAACAGGCAATAATAAGGTCACTGAAATTCATTTCCATGGGGTTTGCCTGTGYGGTGGCCATTCTGATTGATGCAAGCCAAATTATACACTCACTCACTACACGCTTGGCTCAACAGCAAAATCATGTGAAACCATGAATTGCCMGGTGAGAGCACCACATCAACACTCAAAGGCGGAAAAAATTCCGTGGACGGAGACTGCTGGTTGGCTGATTTGATGGACGGACATTAGTGTCGGTCGGAGGGGGTGGGGGGGCCGTCATGGAACCTGGTGGAACCCGAAGGAACCCCGGCCGGGTGGGGGTGCATGATGCCTGTTAAAAATCTTCACAAGCATTGTGCGGAGGCAGGGGGCACACAAGGCCTGTCATGGCTAACTGAAGAGCATCCCCCACCAGAGGTGCTCCCTCTTCCTTCCTGCTCCCTCTTCCTTCCTGTCTGTCGAGATGAATTTCATCCGGATACGGGAAACAATCTAACTTACATGGGAGGGCTTACATCCCTAAAAGCTAGGGGAGGTAGGGTCCCTTTTTGGTATAGGGGAGCATATATATGGAACTTGAAATCACCTTTCTGTAAATCAATGATAGTAATATCACCTTTTTGTAGATTGCCTTTTTGTATGTCAATGATTCATAGTAATATGCGGTGGTGACTTAGTGAGCAACACTTGTGGGGAAGAGCATTCCTTTTCCCTATATTTGCACTTCTTACATTTAGATGGGAATAGAGATAGGGATGAATTGGTGGGGATGCTAGAAGGTGGAGGCACCCATTCCCAACATGGTATCTTAAATCAAGATTTCTTGAAAACATGTAGAATATAGTGGAAGTTTAAAATGTAGAACTTGTTTGGCATGAATTGAGGGAAAAAAATAGTTTGGGGTGCATTTTGTATTTGAACTTTTCAAATTCATACCATACTCATATATATATTCAGAAAGTAGTTAATTTTATTAAAAAAAAAATATGATTTTCAATTGCCAACATGTTTAAAAATAATTCCATGTATTGATTCCACCATAGAGTATGTGGAATTGCTTAAAATGGCAAGAATCAATTTTGGTGTATGGAATTTTCAACATTAGGGCTTGAGCCTAAATCTAGTGATTGTAATTCAATCTACCTAATATTGTTCAAATCAAAATAAATTAGACTACGATTAAATTTGAAAGTGAGTCTTACTAAAGTACTACGTTACATATCATTTATTTGTCATTATTCACTTGGAAACTTTGATTGCTAATTATTCATAAATAATTCCTTCAAATTTTATATCTTCTACCAAGTCATTGATTAGTAATTCTTGATTCTGGTAACAAGTCCTTGTTAGAGTCATAGAATATACTTGTGTAACCAAGTTTCGTTAGTAGAAATTGTTCCTAAGCTCTTTAGAAACAAGGCTACACATCTAAATTATCTAGCATCTTAAGTTACTTTTCTTCCAAATTCCTTGAGATGAATCCAAATGTAGGAATTTTTAGCTATTATTTTGGATTATATCCTCCCAATTTTAGATTAAAAATTCTCGCCAATTGCAAGATCATAATTGCTTAAACTTTAAGAACTAAAATTTTAAACTTTAAAAAAGGAAAAAAAATTATCTTTCATGATACTTAGTAAAAAATAATTGTGTCTCAAAACTTATGCAACTTAGTCAACATGTTGGAAAATGATTTGAGGACATTTGGGAAAAAATGATTAAAAAAAAAGAATTTTACCTTATAGTTTCAAAAAATTATTAAAAGGTAAGTTATTGAAGATTTAGAAACAAGCCATACTCGGATACAAGTGTCTCAAAAACTATAAATACAATTTCTATGAAACTACTTGATTATTACCTTACTCAAACTATTAAATTACACATGCTAAAACAATTGGAATATAAATCTCTAAAGAAGCTATTGTATCTCRTATGACTCAAGCATGGTCTTCAAGACAAATCTAACTTGATAGTTGCCATCTTATTGCATTACAAACTGAATTATTTTTGTATTCTACACCAAATAGGGGTTTTACAAGGACTCATACTAGTTAATTAACATTTCAATTTTTAGAAATATCTATGTTTGTTGCATATCAATACTTAATTAGTGCAGTGTAGGAGAGGTGTACATCATGTTTCAAACATCTACACTTTTCTTGTAATAAGTCCTGTTAATTGTTTGGTCCCCTTAATACTTCTATTTAGTGTACAATGCATTTCAACTATTATGTAGTTTGAAAACCTAATGCATCACTTCAAAAGCACGAGGCAACCTTTTTTAGAGAATGGGTTGGAAGGGGGGTTAAAAATTATGAAAATAAAAGAATCCAATGGCTACTATTCAAATTGCTAGTTTGCATGGTGATGGGCATGTCTATCTTATTAACAATTGAATGGAAAACTACACTAATGATGGTAAATAGTGTTATCCATACTAACTATTTTAGAGATGCTATAATTTTTTACTCTTCATGAATATTTTGACTGAGTGCGTGGATCCTAATAGCACTATAGTTGGGAAAATTTTGTACCTATAGTTGATAAAAATATTCATTAAAAGTAAAAACTTATGACTATTTCAAATCGATTAGTGTAGGTAGCACTATTTACCATCATTAGTGTAATGTAATGCATGCATGCGTTCCCGAGAGTCCCAATTCACAGGTTTGAGGGTAGAGTAGAATATATTGTTAGGCATATATTTTAAGTAAATTGTCTTGTGTTATGAATGGGTTCACTCAATGTGTCAAAGCCTCAATTAAAAAAAACTRAAGGCGGGCACCCCTAGTCTATTTTTTAATTATTTTTCAAAACATATCGAGGAATCAATATATCATTATAAACTCACGTTGTTAATCCCTAAAGGACCAAACTGCGTTTTTTTTTGTCAACATAGCAATTTTGGGCAACTCACTACAAATGAGGTTTTCTTTACATTTCTTTGAAATTTTTACACAACATGTGTCCGAGGAGGAGCTTTAAGTCCCAACAATTTTCATAATATTTGACTACACTGTTAAAAAGTTATTGCATGGTATGTGATTTTCTTTGAACTTTGGGCAGCATGGGCAGCCCAAAAAAATTCTTTAAAAAACACTTTTTGAAAAAATAAAAAATTGAAATTGGTTCTTTACAATTATATATAAGTGGAAAGCTTTGAACCATTCCATTTGGATTAGCGAGCTAAAAGTTATGAGGAGTTTTAGTTTGTGGGTAGGTATGTTTTTTAGGTATTCCATACTTACCCACAAACTAAAACTCCTCATAACTTTGTATTATACTATAAACTAGCTAAGGGCTTTCAAGCCCTTCTAGGGTTAAAACTGCCATCATCACTCTCTATACTATACATCTCCAAAATCAATAAGTATGTATGTTGAAGAAACTGTCATTAAAATCTCTACCCAAAAAACTTTCAACCTTTCTAACTTTCACATACGATATCCAAGTGCCACGTTCTTTGTTGAGTTGGAACCTCTTTTCACTCTTGGCAACAAAAAAATAAAAATAAAAATTTGACCATTGTTTAATAGTATAACTAGGCACAATAGCAAAAGGTGTCTCACAGGGGGTACCCACCTTATACACCTTTGGATGGCCTGATGGAACAACTGATCTACCACCTGAAGCACCRGAAGTGGAAATGTGTCACATTTAGGTCATTGACAACAAATCATTTGTCTGTTTGGTGCGCATTCATGTCAAGGTGGACAGCTGAATAAGAGAGTCAATGATGTCGAAGTCTTACCCCCAAGCAGAAGTTCAATTTGAGTGTGCAAATTAAACTGCACATTGGAGTACAATTTTTTTTATTTTTAGACATCACTGGGAAACTCTCTTCTGAAACCTCTTATCCATGGAATTGTCCATGGGTTTCAAAAAAAAAAAAAAACTATCCTCTGAAACTACTTGGACACCCTCATCTTCCTCAGAGAGTTCAAAAATTCCCCACCATTGATGAGTTTGTAAGAACCTCCTCTGCTGCTGTCAATTACTCAATCCGAATATGGATACTAAATATAAATATAGAATATGGAAACTAGAGTATGGATATGGACATATACATATAATTATATGGAAATCACATTATCCCATATCGATTGCAAGGGAGAAAGTTTGGAAAAAAATACAAGTAAGGGGGTGGAGGTGGGGTGGAGGTTGAAAATATAATTAATTTGAAAATGAATTAGATTGAATACCTGTGAGTGATTATCTGTTCAAAAGACAAGACATTACTAGGAAACAAAACAACAATACAATGCACTCATCTTTCCTAACAATAATATTGTATATGGGGAATAAGCATCACCTTGAAAAATTAACATCACCACAAAACTTTACTTTTACGTAAATTGGTACAATTTGATGTTATTTCAGCCTACATTAATTTAAAATATTGTGGCTTTGGTAAATTAGTGTCATAAACACTAATAGGAGAAATTGTTATAGCTGGTTGGAAAATCCAAATGAGTGTGGATTTTGTGCACAATAAGTTAAACCAATCTTATCATTTTTCATTTGTTCAAGAATAGTTTGTCTCTATAGTGATTCTCAAGTCTATAATAAAGGTAAAAATAAGATTTGAAGAAGTCAAAGCTTTTGATTCCTAAGCAATCCAAGGGACCAAAAGTGTTCTCAAATAGTCTTTGGAGTTCAATTTGAAGCGCTACAACTTTTGCATCCAATGCTTGAATTCCTTAAAACTTGTTGGAAAGTTTGTGCTCTCTTTTCTAGTTTGTGTGGTAAGATTTTCAAATCATTCCAAGATCTACTGATTTATTAGAAGCCATTTGAAGTTCAAGGGTTCAATTTGAGTTCATCAAACAACATTTTGATGGGTGCAACTACAAGAAAATGGAGGTATACATGACTGCGGAGTCATTTGTGCCCAGGGGTGATCACAAGAAAGGGTGGTACTATTTTTTTTACATTTAGAGTGATAAAGTTGTTTTTTGCTCAAACTTTTGGAGCATGGAGTTGATGTACTTCAAATTTTTATTGAAGACGGCTAACTTGATTGCATATCCTTTATTTTTTTAAATTAAAAAATATTTTATATTTATAATTCTTCTAATTTGTTACACTTTGAGGTTTAGGGATTTTTAGTTTTGTGGAGTATCTAAAAGTAATGATTTAGAACTTTGTGTTCTGTTCCCATTATAGAGACAAATGTGCCTACCAAGGGCATTGAAAAACACATTTCTTTATGACCCCAAAATTTGTTCAAATAGGACTCCTTTGCACGCGCACTTTCAAAGATCAAAGATGTTTTCAACTTCATTTGTTTGGTGAAAAATGATCACCATCACTCCTCACAAATTGCCAATTTTAATTCATTTTAATTTTTGTGATTTTCTATTTATTCTTAATATATACCTCGTTGTATCTATTTTATGTGACAAATTGTCTTTTTTTCGAATTGTATTGATTCAAAACTTGTAAGTAGTCATAGTACTCAAAATGGTACTTTTAGCCGTTGATTTTTTGTATCAATGGCTAAGATTGTTTTGTTTCATAGTACTTTAGTATTCCTAGTATTGAGTGCAAAAATTACAGTTTTGGCAAAACGCTACAAAAATTGTTGCCCTTCCTTGCACCCACCCATAGGAGAAATGACTACGGCTCGAATACACCTCTATTATTCTTTATAAGAAACTCGCATTTTTCATGACGTCTAAAAAAGCATGCATGAATGTTTTTTTTGACATGAGTGGAATCAACTTAAATGTCACCTAAAATCTGTTATAATGGATGGGCAAAAAATGTCCCAAAATTTCGGAAAACATAGCCTATTTTATTCTAACATCACATAAAACATAGCCCTTCAAGCTTCCTAACATGTCTACAATGCGACACATGAACACCTCGCAGGCAAGGAGAGCCACATGAATTTTTTTCATCTGCCCCATCCATGATATGGCATCTAACATGGGCGGTGGAAAAAGTAATGTGGTAACCAGCGAGGATGACGTGGCATGCCTAGTCAACCCACTTTCATGTAGTTTGAGATTTTTTATATTTCTTTTGAGACCTCAATTTAGACATCAAGATTTTTTCTTAGACAACAATCGCAACCATAGGACAAGGTCAATAAAAAATAATTATTTAATAAAAAAATCAACAAAAATAAAACGATAAGTACAATTGTTGAATTCAACAAGAATTAAAGAAAACTTACCATCAAGAGAACTTTTGATGGCAAAATGAAGGAATAAAATTAGTGAAAATGAAAGGTAGAGAATCATATTTATATCCATTCTCTATCCATGGTGAAACAAACGATATGGGATAATTAGAATATGGAAACTTGATCATTGTACATCCGATGTTGTTTTAGACATGTAGAAGTTGTTTTAGACACCTAGATGTTATTTGAGACATTTCAAATTGAACACATTTCTTGCTTTATGCCATATTTAACTACTTTTGGACTTTGCAAAGTCCAAAATTGGTAAAGGGACATCTAAGACAATTGTAGACTTTGACTTCTATAGATTTTATGAATCTAGAAATGATATAGATTTTGGACTTGGTGGTTTGAAAAATGTACAAGAGGTTTAGATTTTAGATATCTATGCCATCCGGAGATCTCCGCATGGACAAAGTCCAAAATTCCGTTAAAAGTCCTAAAGTAGTTAAATATGGCATCTTTCCATATCCCATATGGATTGTTTCACTTTCTACCACCCTACTTGTGTAAAGACCATATTTTTTCATCCACAATCAAAATGGACCTACTTGCTAATGTGGCAATATATGTATTTTTGGACGTTCCCAAAACATTAGTATGTCTTCAATCATATCAAATAAAAAGTCAATGTCAATCTAATGTCCACAAAAATCTACCTTATTGGATCAGTTGCCCTTTGACATAATCATGTATTGTCAAACATYGTGCATTAGTGGTCAAACACCACCCAAAACATGGATTTCTTATAGTGATTAGACGGATTAGCTCTAGTTGACAAAGTTGGAGTCATTTACAAGTTGTTGAGAGATGAAGATGTGTTGAAAACTAGACTTCTTGCGCCAATTTTTGTTGATGGTTCATTTGTTTTCTTGCTTTGAAGGTCATAGTTACAGTGATATTTTGGGACTTAGTATCACTAGAGTGCCCTCTAGAATGACTTTTTCGGGACTCAAGATGCCTTGGAGGGAATTTGGCGTTGATGCCCATGTGGATGTTGAGCCGTTGACATGTCCAAAAGCCATTTTGGCTTCAACCCTTAAATTCCTTGATTATGATTTCACCAAAAATTCTCCCAAATTGCCATTTCTAATACAAGTACCAAATTTTAGGAAAACAACATTTTTGGACACATGTAACCATAGAATCTTGTACTATGATGACTTGAGAAGATTTGGAAAAAATAAAAAAATTTATACTGCGTGGATTGCAATATATGAGCTTTCAAATTCTGTGAGCCCCCAATTCGTCACTCGGGACTCACAATTTTCTTTTTTTCCGTTTTCACGAGTTTAAGTATAGTTTTATATACAAAAAGCCCAAAAAAGAGTGTAAAATCAAAATAGGTATGTCACATACCAATATAGCATTTGGTCCTTTATAGATTGTTTTCCACCAAATAAACCCCATTTCTACTTGTACATAGGTTAAAATGTGGAAATGTAGGTAATTAATAGAATTAGGGCTAATCTGACCCAAATAGCCCAAACCTACGGTACATGTGACATCTTATGGCTAAGATTGTTCCGAGGGAACACCGTTGAGGTCCTAAGTCCATTCCCAGAGATAGGTTTAACTTTCCCCATAGTATTGAAGAATTAGCAGAAACCCCAAGTGTTGGCCTGCAGGAGTTACAAACTCAAGTTGGACCCGTAAGAGAAATCTACGGGTGGAGTATGGTGTTCTAGGGTGGAAATCACATTTGGAACTCAACGGCAAAATCGGTTTGCCAAGATTTCCTTGTATGTGAAAGATTCCCTAGTTACTGAAATTAAAAGGAAAAGACAGAATTTGATTCTCCTTTGACCTTTGTGCAAAGTAAAAATATGAGCTTGCACATCCTTTGTGGGATTCCATGAGAGGTTCCTTAAAAAATTTCGGAATTTTCTGACTTGTAGAAGATGCCCTTCCGGACGGTCAACCGCTAAAACCTACGATGGGAAATTCTTAGAAATAACCTAGGTTGTGGTAAAATCTCACTAAAAATTATATTAGATTATTTTATTCTAATAAAATTTCCCACAAAGTTTCAAAACATTCCAATAGCCAAAAGTGCCTGAACCGGCGAGATTCCCCGATAATTGGCAAATTTAAAGTTTACGGTGGAGTTGACTTGTGTATTGGGAGCATACGAAATTGGAATGAGGTCAAAGATAGGTCTTTTCTTACTCTTCCATACCTACTAAAGAACCTAGGCTAGTTACTTTTCTCATAAAAGTCAAATTCCAAGATTTGGGTTTTTACCCCGTTTTGATGTTCAGTTAGCAATAGGTTATGTTGAGTCTTTTGGAGTTTGGTTAAGGGGAGGAAGGTCCTCAAAGATTAAAAATGGCCTTCTGAAGCCAACGGCGCAATTGGTTTTCAATTTGGAGTTAATCTCCAAAAGTTAGAAGTTTGGACCAGCGTAAAAAGTCAAAAATTGAAGATTAGGATGAAAATCTTAGTTGATAAGATTATGGCTTAGGAATTGAAGGGAGGTGAGACACCTTGTAAAAGTGTATAAGGGGGCTCATTCTTCTCTCAAATCACCCTTTGTAGCCATATTTTGGCTCATTTTATACAATTAGGTCCATTTAGTTGGATTTTGGCCGTTTTAGGCCATGTTGCCAATTTTGAGTGTTTTTGAAGCATTTTTAGCTTCATTATTGGTGTTTTTGGAGCTCTCTTTGAAGGACATTGGGGTCCCTTCAAAGCTTGCTCTTACCTAACTTGTTGTGGTTTATTGTGGGTTTATTGCGTGGTTCTTATTATTTGGCACTAATCCTAGAGAACGCCCCCTCCGTACCTTGGCGATGCCGCTTAGGTGGCCCTCTAGTACCTAATTGTTGTTGCATGGCTTAAGTTGAAACTCCTTAATTGAGAAGTTCCCCTAAGTTGTGTGTACGGGTTACTTGGCTTCGGTTAGCTGCTAGTTTAACTCTTGACGTGGTACTTTGGCTTCCCTTGTCCCCCGGTTCTATATGTTTTCCCTTACACGGCGAAGCTTTGACTTTGCTTTGTTTGAGTTGTCTTACAAAATTGGAGATTTATCAACGCACGGCGAAGCTTTAACTTTGCCTCGTTTGAGTTGTTTTAAAAAATTGGAGATTAATGAAAGCACGACGAAGCTTTGACTTTCTTTACTCCAAATTTAGTTTCCAAAACATTTGTTGTGGAATTCCAAGTTTAGCATCCAAAAACTAGTACTTAACCTCCAAGGTTCACATGTGATTTAAACCTTTAGCCCCCAAAAAAACAAGAAACAAACCTTGTTGTAGAATCTTTAGAGAGAAACCAAAGGTGAAATTAAGTAGCTGTCCAAGAGCCCCAATAAGCAAAACTGCCAAGACCTAGCTCATCCAGAGCCCCCAGAAGACTCCAGTTGTAAACAAGAAACCGTCGGTCGCCTCCCAATCAGAAGTCGCCACGTGGCCGCGCGAGGAGGGGTCGGACCAACCAGGAGTCGCCACACGTGAAGGGTGCCGGTCGGGGTTTGGGAGAAGGGACTGCCTCGTATGGACTGATGGTCTGACTGCCTCGTTTAGCCAATCCGTAAGTCAAAAATTGTTGGAATAAATTTGGAACTCAAGCAAAAATTAGCACTAGAAACAAACTGCTTGACATTCTAAAGAACGTAGAATTAGCAAGGAAAAAGTAGGATTTAATAGGTAGGAAGTAATTAGGAAAAAGAAATTTTCATTGCCAAAATTCTCTAAAGTAGTATGGTAGCTCTTAAGACTCAAATAAATAAGAATGGAAGTGGAGAGAGATGAAGTGACGATTTAGAATTATGAAGTGGCAATTTAGAAGTCGAAGAGGATTTAAGAAGAGATAGGATTAGGTGGAAATCTAGGAAGACAATTAGAACCATCAAAACTTGCGTAGAATAATAATTGACCAAGGAATTGAAGAGTCAATTATTATTGGAGAGTTGATTTCAATTATTTAGTTCAAGCCTATTCAACCCTTTGAAGTATAAATAATTGAATTAAAATAGTATAGAAGAGAAAGAGAGGTTAAAAGAAAAAGAAAAGAAAAGTGAAGTTTAAGAATTTGGCAAACCTTGTACTGAAACCCCTATTTTAAGCCGTGGGCAAAACTACCAAACAATTCCAAAACATGGCAAATGACAAAGAGTTTGAAGGGATATACAATTACCTAAACAATGACACCAACTCCAAGGTAAGCCCCTCACTTTAAACCATCCATTTCAATTTCTCAAAATAGGCATTTATAAGTAGGACTGAACTCTCAAGTCAATTCAGAGTGTCTATAATACGAATATTTCAAGAATCAAGGTAGTAGTGTGGTAGAGTCTAGTTATAGGTTTCTAAAACCATATCACACTTAGGATTTGGAGCTAAAACGAGTGAGATATAGGCGGATGAAGTTTATGACTTAATTTGGATGAAAAGTAATTAGAAGATAAACGAGACAAATTAAATTAGGAAATATCAACTAGAAATAAACTAAGTCTCAAAAGTGAAATTAGAAGTTAATTATCAAAGTAGGGTTAGGAGTAATCAACAGATGAAGTTTTAAACGCTGATTAGCGGTCAAACTTCATCCACCAACAACTATTGATAGGGAAGGTGTATTTCCAAGTAAGATACCATTTTGGAAAGCTTAAGCTAGACTCTAGAAGGAACAACTCCAAAAAGTCTAAAAATAAGAACTGTCCAAAACTCAAACAAAACCTCAAAGAACAAGGATAGAAGAACTAGGATGTTTTTAACTTGATCAAAGGAATAAATGAGTGATATTAAGCCGTAATACAAACCTTAAGTAACCCAAAAGTAGTTCAAACTTCAAGAAAGACCAAAAACCTTAGGAAATATTCGAAGATGAAGTTTGGGTCAAGGAACGGATGAAGTCAACCTAAAATAGTTCATCCAAGTTAAAACTTAGGATTTAGGCAGGTCCTAACCACATAAATCTAGGGTCCAAATTTCAAGGGTAATTGAATTAGGAATCGTGTCCTACATCATGGATGAAGTTTAAATAGCCCTAGAAGGGCTAAACTTCATCCGGCCATAACTTTTGCTAGAAAAAGGGGGTAGGGTCGAATTTTATGTTTTTAGAAATGGCATGAAATGTTCTATCACTTAAGATGGTTAATTTTTGACTGTAACTAGTTCAACTTCAAAACCACCGTGACCTCTTTTGATTAAGGAAGTTAGAATAGAAATTGCCGTGTTGGATTTTCTTTGGGTTTTTTGTATAAATTGTGGATGATAGGAACTCAGAAAAAAGATCCATTTCTTGGAAGGCACAATGGATTTACGCTAGGCACTCGTAGGACAAAAAATAAACATCAAAACACTTAGAGCCTGGTTGTGCTCACTTATTAACCAAAGGTGGGTAAATAAGCGCTCACAAATTCCCAAAATTCCTTTTTTTGACTTTGTGGAAAACTAGGCACCTGCATTTTACAAGCTCACATTTATATGAAAAAGTGTCCAAAATGGTGGTTCTTCTTTGGATTCATTTTTCAAGGCAAGTTGACTACATGCGCAAATAATTTCAGATCATTTGGAATTGTACAATATATAGGAAAAAATAGTAAATAAAAAGAAGTAGAGAATGATTCAAAACACTAAA
Organism: Pleurozium schreberi; assembly: GCA_006891605.1. Classification (NCBI taxonomy): domain Eukaryota; kingdom Viridiplantae; phylum Streptophyta; class Bryopsida; order Hypnales; family Hylocomiaceae; genus Pleurozium; species Pleurozium schreberi. Next base: position 37,889 of record VACF01001656.1, read on the forward strand.
TTGTTAAGAATTTAGTTATGGAATTGAAAAATGAAAATCCCAATGGTTGTAATGTTGTAATAAACAATGTTCATGCAATGATTTTATATTTTAAAAAAAACATTGAAAATTGAGTTAATAAAGGACTTCAAATTTTAGTTCAGAATAGAGAATCCATAACTACCTACAAACTAAAACTCCTCATAACTTTCATTTCATTGATAAAAATGGAATGATTCAAAGCTTTTACTATATATGTAAATGTAAAAAACTAATTTCAAATTTTAGTTCTGAAATTAAAAGAGATATTTTTTAATCTAACCAATCTACCCATTTACAAAAAGAAGTAGTATATTAGGCCATAACTTTGGACTCATATTTCCAAATGTCCTAATTTTAATAAACATGTAAGATATTTCTTGTCCATAAGTTCTATTATAGTTGGGCCTAAAACATGAAAATCTCCAATCACATACACTTGCCCAAAATTTCTATGTGACTATGTTGCTAAATTCAGTAGGCTGATCTTTTAAAGGTTAACCCCTAAAGGACCAACGGGGGTTTTCCCCAAAAAAACACACACTCAAAACTGCCATTTCTATGGCAAAGAGTAAAAAATTTTGAAAATTGTTTTATTTTCACGTCTAACCATAGGATCTTACACCTAACTAGTATGAAAATGTGTGGGAAAAATTTCAAAAATTTTGACTGCATAGATTGCAAGATATTTGTGTTTAAAGAGGAAAAAATTAAAATTTCAGCACTTTGCGGGACTAGATTTTTTGACTTTGAACCTTCTTAACTTAATTTTTGGCACAATAGAGTTTTGAGATTTAAATCTTTATGGTGGATAATTGAATTGAGATTCTAAAAAAAATCAAGGAAAAAAACCCTTAATTTTCATTCTTTAAAAAATTGTTAAGTAGAAGTAGGTATAAGATAGAAGGAAAATCTAAACAATTAATATCTCTCAAATGGAATTAAAATGCACTAATCCCAACAGTGAGATTGTTCTATCAAGAAAAATTAACCATGTGAAACTTTTTTTTGGAAAAGTTGTCAAAATTGCATTTAGAAATGAATCCTACAAGTTATTTTTTTTCTAGAAAATGATCTAATTGCCCGAAAAACAGGATTGTCCATAACTTTCTCATAACAAATCCAAATAGAATGAATCAAATCTTTCTATGTAGGCAAAATTATAATCTATGAGGAAAAAAATTAAATTAAATTTCAAATTTTATAAAAAAATTTGGGTTGCCACTTCTCCCCTGTTTTAGGCTTGTTTAGGTATAACTTTTGTTCACGGGCACCAATTTAAAAAAAATTAGATTCCTATGAAGCTAATCAGTTTTTCTATCTCCAAAAAAAGTATAAAAAAATCAGGTTAGAAATTGAGCCCGTAGGTACCTGCCCAAAATCTCATTTGTCCCCTGAAGGGACAATGGTCCTTTAGGGGTTAAGCCCCTTAATGACTGGAATGAATTGATAGGCTAAATTCACTAGGCTGATCTTCTAGGGGTTAATCCCCTTGATGACTGCAGTGAGTTGATAGGTGAGTGAATCATTTACAAGTCACAAACAATAGTGCAATGCTACATGAGATCATTGCCATGCAACTTTAAAATAACTTAGTTGGAACTGGTGCGCAACTTTGAAAAATTTTCATGTCATGTTGATTAATAACTAGCCTTTTTCACATCATGCCGCTACTATTACGACTAGGTGTAGAAATATGACTCAATTCACTATGAGTAGACTTCAATCACATGCAAAGTTAAGGGGCCTAGTTTGATTACTCCTTGGCCATTCCAGAAGGACAACAAAATAAAATCTTTTCTTTTTAATGAAAGGTGGTATAAGACAAGACACTCAAATTGAAATTTATTTACTTCAGCCACCCGTCTAACTTCTATCTGTACAACATGACTAAGTGGAAATTTCACTAAGAGTGTGAAATGATTGCATACCGCGGGTCACAACTAATATTGTTCATATACTAATAAGTTGTCTTTCTCAAACAATTCAATTATCTCGACTGAATTCACAGCCTTTGCTAGAATTGGCCACATCTTGAGAACAATGAGGCTGATGCTCTACACAGTGATGCTAATGTTTGCTTGAATCTCGTACCACGCTAGAATCCCTTTTGCTAATGTTGGAGTGGATGGATTYGCACATTCCTTGGTCCTCTACTTGTATACAATGTCATTGTGAAGCCTTCCCCCTTAAACCTGGTTGCAAGAAATAACTAGAACAACATTCCTATCAATGACCTCTGATCCTACAACACCAATTCAACAAAGGCCAACTATGACTTCTACATGATTGGACCTAAATATGTGGAAGTTGTATTATAGTATTGCACTGGGGTAATTGACGCAAATTTATTGCATCATGTTTTTTGCGCTACTAGATTCAAAATGGATGTTAAAAAATGTCAAAGAAAAAATGTGTTCCAATCCCTTTCTCAACTGTGTCCACAAATTTTGATTTGAGGCTTGAATCTAAGAGGATTTTGGAGATGAAAGTGAGATTATTTTTCTAACTTTTAAAAAGTTCAATGATTTAAAAAAAAAATAATCTACCATACCTAAGTGAGGTTCGAAATATTATTTGAAATACAATTCCTGTGTTTTACATATCCCACATAGTTTGTCTTGCCTTCTACCACTCCTTTTGAATAAAGGCTTGTCATTTCATCCCTTCATACTCACACACTAAGTGGTTTTAGAAGCCAAGTGATATATTTGTCAAATATAGTGTAGTGTATATGGCACATTGTGTATGGCATTTGGTATATGGTATTCAAATGCATTCATGTGCGACTGCAAAATGACTATTCTTCTTGCAATTGTCAATACACTCATTTTTGAACCCATTGCCGCAACTTGAAAATGAAAGGAAAAATGACTTCCCACATCCTAGGGAGGAATCTTGATCCATGTCACTTTAGAATGACTTGCCATGTATTAGTCCATCTGACTCCATTACAACTTCAAATTACTACAAATTGACATCTTGCGTGACGTTCCACATCATATGTATCATGGGGCTCTTACAACTTCAGAATGATTGACAAATGACTAGACGCATGGATGTCCACATGCTATGCTAATTGACAAATGACTAGACGCATGGATGTCCACATGCTATGCTCAATGAAAGCACTTTCTGGCCTAAATTTTCTCATCCATCACCCATCCAAAAAGTAAAGTATGATGATAATAGAAACAGAAGTCATTTAAAAACGACTTATCCACAATGACAACGGAGGCATGAAGTCATTTTCGAGTCGAATTTGTCCAAAATGACTTTTGGAAGTTTACTCTCTGTCATTTTTCAAAGTCATTTATACCCCCAATTTCTTGTAGTGAACTTTCAAGGCTTGTATCTTCTTCATCCAATGTTTGTTTTCAATCAAAGTTATTGGGTTGTGTTGCTTTTGAAGTCTAGATACTGTTGTAAAGTTTTCATGCCAATCCAAAGTTTTTTTTGAATGTTTGAGAGCAATTCAAAGTTCAAAGCTAAATATTTGTGGATTACGATGAACTTTGGCGTCTTGTTTTTTCTTCATATAGTGTTCGTTTCCAATGCATTTTTCATATAATAATTGTGCATACTAGTCTAGTTTGTGGGGTTGAAATTTCATATCAATCCATGAAATTATGAGTGATTGTGAAACATTTTTGTAGGAGGTTTAGCTAGAGATGTTATTTTTGCAACTTTTCTTGCTATTTTTTGACATTTCAAAGTCATTTTGGTTAATTGATTGATCTTTTCTTTCACCAATGTGTTTTTATGTTGGTTTTGAAGCACTTTATAGTTCAAATTTTTTTCATTTGAGTAGGTTCACCTCCAAATGAGTTGCTAGAAAATTTCAACATTGTTTTTCCACACTAAAACATTTCTAGTATAATCTTGCAATCTATGAGACCAAATCGCTCCAAATTGTTTTTTCCTGACACAAATGAAACCGGATTTCATTGCAAATGGTACAATACAAGATTACTAGCCACAAGTGGCCTGACCAAATGACTCCAAATGATTTGATTCAAAACACTTACGCTACAAGATTGCACGGTTAAAATTTCTATACCTAAGTGACAATTATACCTATAACACTTCAAAAGTCATGATGTTTTAAACCCCCAAAAGGCCCCAAGAGCATTCCCAACGTAACGCTTAAGGCCGAGATTGACACTCTTCAAATGTGGATGAAATGCAATAAGGGCCCTTTACAATATTCTCTTCACACTCAATCCTTGCGTGTCAAGGAATAGCCCTTGAAATCTCTATTCATCCTAAGTTTAGTTGCTTTATCCTTTATTCTACTTGATGAGTTGTCCGTCTACTATTTATAAACCATGTTTGGTGAGCACTACACTAATGATGGTAAATAGTGTTACCCATATTAACTACTTTAAAAATGCTATTAGTTTTTACTCTTCATGAATATTTTTACGGAGTGCATGGATCCTAATAGTACTATAGTTGGAAAAACTTTGTACCTATAGTTGGTAAAAATATTTATTAAGAGTAAAAACTTATGGCTGTTTTAAATCAATTAGTGTAGGTAACACTATTTACCATCATTAGTTTAGTGAGAGACAAGGAAATTGAGGGCCCTTCAATCAATCAAAATTAGATGGAAAGTTTGAGTGTGCCAAGTTTGGCGTGTAACGGTGGCCATGCTCTAAATCTTGAGGGGTTAACCCCTTAAAGATGTTCTGAAATGGCATACGGAAGCAAATTTCAGCGTATTTTGAGGGAAATTTTGTACAACCACACTCTTTGGCAACCCTAAATCAAGGCTTTCTGAGTTTGGATTTTTATACAACAATCGCTTACAAGTTAGCTTCACCACTCTAAAATTATTAGTGGTTTTGAGGATAAACAGGTGTGGCAAGAAATTTGTGACTGCAAATGGGTTCTGGATGCTCTATATACGAAGAGTATACTGGACCACCACCGAGAAGAAGGAAAAGTGAACATCAAATTGGTCGTTCACTTACCTCACACACTTAGACTGACGCATCTGCACCAGTTGCAAGTAACATATGTATCGAACGTATCGGTAGCCAAGCGAAATATGGCTCAAAGGACTATGACAACAGCCCATTCAAAAATATACTTTACCTATCAACATTTGAAAATCGATATGAAAAATTTCATACTAATTAATTTCAAAATTGAAAATATATGAGAATGGCAAATTATTGACACAAAAATCCAAAATCTAATTTTTTACAAATAAAAAGGGAGAAAGTAAAAATTCTAGGATTCAAAAAAGGAATATCATTGTGATAATAATATGTTATACATATATATAATGTTATGAAAACCATCTTTTTAAATGAATTATTAAATTATTGAGTTATCAATAAAATTAAAAAAAACATTCTATACCAATATTGAACTTCAAAAATTCTCAAAAAATTAAAGTTCAAAAAAATAATGCAAGCTACCTAAATTGAACAATTTAAAAATCTTGCTTGTTATGGGGAAAAAAATCCAAAATGTAGCTTCCTATGAAAATTCAAACATTGCTTTGCTCTAAAAAGAGAAAACAATTGAAAAATCTAAGTTGTACAAAAAAATCCTAAACCTAGCTTGTTCCAAAAATACAAATTGATTCAAAGAAACATACATATTCCAAAAAAGTATGCAAACTACAATTGGCAATCTAAAAGATCCTACTTGATCACAAACATGTGCTCTTGTAGTTTGAATTTTTTCTAGACTGCATGGTTCCCTCCTTTTCCAAAGAAGACACCCCCCCCCCCCCCCCCCCTTGACATCCAAGTGTGCATGCTGGCCTGAAGGTAACACTGCACACAATGGCAAAGGCTGACTTGAATGACCACCTTTCCATGGAAAAGGTGAATGTAATGGTTGTTGGGAAAACAAAACAAAAAAGCTTCGAATGAGTGCAGTGGGAATTGTGTAGTACTTAGTATATTTCCTTACCTACCATACAAAATACAAAAGCGAAAGGTTGCTACCCGCGTATGGGTTAGGAATTTGGAATGGACAATAATTCTAAAAATAGATGACAAAATGTGAGGGAATAGTTTTTTCAGATTTTTTTCTTTAGGCATGAGAAAATACAGAGAAAACTATTGAGCCTTACTGTTAAAGGGTTGATGTTTTAAATATTCATTTGAGATTTGCTAATTTGATCGTCACTTGCTGATTGACATAAATATTGGTTGGCCAAAATGCTTTTCACTCATTTCTTTAGATAAGTGCATCTATTCTGGACACTATTAGTATTTGAGCATGTTGGAAGGGACATTTTCTTTGACATTTTTCTACATGCTCTTTGAATTTTGTCCATGACTTTTGATTGAAGTCTCAAAATCACAAATGAATTTTTGGAAATGAAAATTAAGTCAATTCAACACCTTTTTTAATTCAAAGTATTTTGGAAAAAGTTATTCTACTRTGCCAAAATGAGGCCTGAAATTCTACACAATTTCTAGTTTTCACTTCACTATGAGCAGTTTAGCTCAAACTAATTCTAATTTACATATCCCACGTGAATTGTTTTACCTCCCAACCCCCCCTTCGAGGAGACTGCGAGATCCCGGACTGCAAGAACATAGAATTTGCGCCACGATAGTTCTGTAATGTGGCCGAAGTTTGGCCACGTCATTTAAAAAAGAATTAATATCTTTTTTAATTTCATAAACAAAAAAATTAATATTTAGAATCCTAACACCAAAAAGTTCTTCTACTGCATTGAGAACAAGACTGAAACAATCTCTTAGAGCCTTCAAAAAGCATCTAATGAACTTTTCTTCTCATCACTAAACATGCATATCAARTGGCTTGTGAAACTATGTGATATAATTGCCAAATAATTGAATTCTATGAAAAGAAACTGTTAAATTTTCTATTGTATTTTATGGAATGGAGGAACAAATTGAAAATCAAGGGGACGTTTATGAGTGAGTGGGAATAGTCTGTCAAYTGAGGGGAACACTATKAGTGATTCAAGATGAGTTGGGCTTTGCTAACCTTGATCCAACATCCTCCCATGCCAAGCTCAATATTCCAAAYTGCCCTTCATTCAACTTCGACATAGAATGATCAAGCTTGCCAAAGTTTGATATTTGGGGCATTTTTATTTTMTTTYTTCTTCTTATAAGGCTAGCTAAAATATAGATGACGTAGCCACTGTTTGCATTTTGAAGAAACTACTATATGTGGAAACCATAAATTGTTGAAAAACGAGCTTTAGATGAGGCTTTTCTTGAAACTAGTTTCCTATTGGAATTATATGATACATGCTCCCCAATTTAAAATGTTATGAATCTTTTTGAGCGTGTGACCAACTTTATCACAAAAAAAGAGTAAAAAAATTTCAAGCAATAAAGTGAAATTGAATTGTGCAAAAGCCTCCCCAAATTAGAGCTACCCGGAATTTGGATGCCTCTAGAAAAACAATCTTTTTAACTTCAAAAGCTATAATCTCCCAATTTGTGTGGTCAAAACTTCCAATTTTTCAATTACAACACTATGAAGTAGTTTACTACTAGATCTTATGGTCAAATGCAACAAGATTTCATTTGTTGTCTTTCAGGGGCTTTTGCCACTAAAACAAATAATTTTGGATGCTTTTTGGTGAATCATAGTCAAAGAACTTTAGGAATTAAAGTGAAGAAAACAAAGTTCTTTTGCACATTCTTTGATTATAAGTGTTTGTTTTTGGATGTTCTTAACTTCTAAATTTGCACCACTAGTTTTGAATTTCTATTTTTTTAAGTTCAAGAATTGAATTGAAAGTCTAGATAAAAGAACTCAAAAAACACACACTCAATTTTCACTCTTAAAAAAAATRGAAAAATAGAAGTAGGTTTAAGATTGAAGGAAAAATTAACCATTAATACCTCTAAGATGGAATTGAAACACACTAATTTCAAGCAATGGACTATTCTAAAAATAATTCTTAACCTTGTAAGACCATATTTTTGATAAATTGTGAAAATTTAGTTCAAAAATGAATCTAAGAAGTTATTCTTTTTTAATAAAAAAAATGCTCTAATTGCCTGAAAAAGAAGATTGTATCAAAACATAATGAATCAAAACTTGTGATTTAGATAAAAATACAATGTATGAAAAGAATTGAATTTGTTTTAAGTTCTTATGGGATTTTTTTGGCCCACTAAACTCAAAATTTTGGCTTATTGTACYATAAMTTTTTCTCTTGGGCACCAAATGAAATAGAAATTACATTATYGCAAAGCTAATGTGTTTTTCTATCTTCACAAAAAGTTTCACAAAATTGTGTCAAATAATGAGACTGTGAGAGCCTGTGTTAACCCCTAAAGGTCCAAACACCATTTTTTGGCAACATAGCGATTTTTGGTAGCTCCCTATGGATGGAATTTTAATTTTTTTCTTTGAAAATTCACACAACATGTGCCCGAGGAGTAGCTTTAACCCCTAAAGATTTTGTACTATGTTTTCACCAAAAATTGCCATTTTTAGTACTAATATCAAATATTTGGGGAAAAGCATTTTGCACACACGTAACCAAAGGATCTTCAAGTGTTCTAGTTCAGAAAGATGTGGGAAAAATTTCAAAATATTTCACCACGTAGACTGCAAGATATTAGCGTTTGAATTGACATAAATCATTTTTTTAACCTTGCAAAAAACAAGTCAGCTGCATTTCACAAGCTCACTTTTGCATGGTAAAATGCCCCAATTGGTGGTGCTTCCTTGGATTCATGTTTCATAGTCATAGTGAGGCATGCACCCAAAAGACAGCATTTAAAAAAATTATAAACTCAACCCAATCCCTTACCAACCCCCCTTCCACCTCTTATAGTCTTTAGAAGGTTTAAGGTGGACAATCAATATGGGACAATCAATCCGTATACATATTTAGTATACATATTCAGTATATGTATTCTATACACGTATTTTGTATACGTATGTAGGGGGTATTTGATCCAGGAGATTGTTTTTTTTTGTGGTGGTGGTGGTGGGGTATTTTTAATTTTGATGGGGAGCCATCTTTTCAGTGCATAGGCATAGTCAAGTTGGTTGCATGCTTAAAAAATTTCAAATCATTTGGAATAGTTCAACACATAGTAAAAATATAGTAAGTAGAAAGAAGTGGCCAATAGTTCAAAACACTAAACTATTCATGATTTATTTTTTAAATTGAAAAATATCAATTCCAAAGGTTTTAATGTTGTAATAAACAATCTATACCCAATGCTTTTGATTTTTTTCAAAAATATTGAAAATTGAATTAAATAATGGCCTTCAAAAGTCATATGATATAGGCCTTTGCAATTGGTTATAGACTTTGTAGGAAACAATATATTTGAAACTTGAAGCATTGAAAAGCGATGCTTGAATGTTGACATTGTTGAATAGTTGTTTTAATGATCTACTCAAGTTCTAAATAGGTGAACATTTGGCAAATTTGTATTTAAATTTGTTTTTTTTATTTAGGCTAGAAATGAAAATTCATCCATTAGGGTGAAAASACCTAAAARCAACATTTTTTGTTCTCCACCACCTAAAAGACATCTGGCCTTGAATGCACACTTCTAAGACTCAAAARYACCAAATCTTTTCAAATGCAAACATTGAAAGGTGAGGAGTTATTTGAGGCAACCAAATGAATGATTGTTCAACAATGTCCATTCAAGGTMAYTTTAGGGGTMAGTATAGGCTTTCTTTTCTTTGTTTTCAACTTTRTAGATTTGTAAATTAGTACTAGAGTATTGAAACTTGAAAACTATCCAACCACTTGGGGGGTGCATTTCTSATGAGTTTTCTAATAAACTTATCAAATTTTTTCGGTCATTTGACCCTTAAAATAGTAGGACAATTATTTTTTTAGTTGTTTCTATCTTATGAYACCCTCTCCAAATTGCATCACTTGTCTATCTAATATTTCAATCCACAAATCTTCAACCAATGTATGGATATCTATATGTATCTATATAGAAGAGAGGCAATTGGAAGAACCAACATAATCGATATGTGTACCACATTGAATCCCCCAAATGCACATGCTCTAATTCTTATGGAATTTTGTGATTGCATASTGCAAACAAGTGAACTTTTGAGATATATGTTGSTTTCGGATATATTATAAGYTGTCAAAGCACACATATAGCTTTCCATTATGAACCACAAACATAGAGTATCCAAATCCATTTGGATGCTAATGTAGCTTTATTGATTGCCTATATTGTTGCTACATTCATGTTGCAAGCATCTTTTATAGCAAAGAAGGATCTCACTACATTCATTTTGTTGTTCAACTCTCACAACAATCAATTATTATTTGACACTCAAACTATTTCCATGTGAGTTTGAGTACACATTTTGTTGCATTAGGTTGACAAAACAAAGTTGGGTACCAATGTTGGGCTTGTAACACTAGGGCTATTCTATCACACATCATTCATGTTGCAAGCATCTTTTATAGCAAAGAAGGGTCAACTGTTTTTTGTACACAGTGTAACTTGGAAGTCTGCCTTTGAATGGAAAAGGTAAGGACTTTTATTTAGTAGCAAAAAACATAATAAATGTGCCTAATAGAAGTGATTTTCCTAGTCTCTATTGTAGTGACATTGGACTCACACTTAAATTTATTCCATAACATAATAACATTTAATCCATACTCTTTTATCATTAAACATATTCATTCAATATTAAAATGGCCATTTTTTTTCTTGCTCTTGTCAACAATTGAAAGAAGATTCTAAGCAAGTCATATCTATATTTTGCAAGTCATATCTATATATTGGATGCAAAAATTAGGAGGATTCAAAATTCTTTGGGTAGATGACTTCAAACATAACACATTATTTAACATTAGCCCCTTTAGGATGTTGTGGCCACGAGTGGCCTCTTGAACCCAAATTGTTTACTCACACAATCTTGTATAAAAATATACACTAAGAAATCAAGTTTATTTTGTGCAAATGATCTTTGTACTCGGAAGTTGCAACAATATGTGCACTGTATGAGCAGTGCTAACATCCCTTATGGGTTAAGCGATTGCGCTCCAGAAACTCCCAGTGCACACGACGTGAGACTTTATCATTGAGTCCGTGCCCTGGGAGATTGCCGCAATGATCGACATGAGCGCAGAGTGTTGGCCGGGCTTCATCCACGATGGTGAGCACACAGCAACCTTTTGCACTTGGTCAGATCTGTTACGCATTTTCTAAAACAGTAATGGAGCCGACTGTGGGACTGTAAAACAATGAGTGTTGGTTAAACATCTTATTTTGCTTGCTGAACTCACATAGCAAGTCGGGGACAAATTAAGTTACTATCTCGCCACACTTGTGGACGTCAAGTTTGCCTCGTGGCGAGTGCAGGAGAGGACTCTAAAGTTTTGGTAGAGTGAGGTCCAGATGGGAGGTTGTGCTGAACGTCACAATTTAAAGTGACCAACTAACAGACAGAATGGATCGACTAATATATATTGAAAAGCAGGGGAGGAGAAAACGTAATCCGTCATCACACCTCAGCAGTATGGATAGGGTAAAACTCTGTAATAAGTTGAAGAAATGGAAAGAAAGAAAGAAAATCAACCAACCAGCCCACCCCTCATGCAGACAGAATATTTACATGGTGTGAATACCTTCCAATTGGCTCTTTCGGCTGCATTGAAACTCCTGTAAGGAACGTGCTCTCAACTGCTGCAAACGAAAAAGAACGAGAGCAATTTTACAGCAGATGGCATACTCGCAAAATTTGTCCGTGAGCAGCTGTTGCTCAACTCATCTGGGATTTAGAAGCAATAATATGCACGATCATACGAAGCCAAGCAGATTCAGTCTATTTAATTAAGACCGAAGCAAGCAGGCCCAGCTGCGTAGGCAAAAACATACCGGGGAAAGTACTCGAGGTTTTGGCCCTTGAGGTACAACTAATTAGTTTGGGGTCTTGATCCAACCGTTAAAAAATGCAACTGCTAAAATTGCGAACGGAGATAAAATAGTTAGAAGAAAGATATAGGGAAGCAGTGTTTGCATTGGATTCTTGCCCTCCCTTTCAGAAGCCGCCGTCCAATACCTGAATCCAAGACAAATCTTCAGCGCACAATTCAGGAACATAAACATAAAAAGCAAACATGCAACAGTAAGTTCATATTAGGAGCACAGACAGGTTTGCAACAGAGTGGAAATTACTTACTGCTCGGGCTCTTCGTCCTTGGTTATGAATTTCTTCTCGGGCTTCTTCTCCTCAGTGCCTTTGCCGCCTCCTACATTCCCCAAGCAAACCGAACACATCTTGAAATCTTTCCTTAAAACCTCCGGCCTAGGTTATTGTGAGGATGACAAATATCGTGAAAATCAATAAGGTAGGCATACCGAAAATGGCCAGGGYCCCAAACGCGTCACTTGATCAGATGGCGTACATCCCCTTAATCAACATGTACCTATTGTCGAAGACGCAAGTTTAGAAAAGCAACCTAGACCCTTCATATCATAACTTTTGTATACAGTATCCACATCCCTCATTCCTTAATGCATTTAAATCCTACTTCATTCGCCAACAAGAACTTCAGTAACCTTTTTTAATAGAATAATAGATGACGAGGTTTATCCATGAACACAACCCAAACCCTTGATCATGAAATTGTTCGCTATCACATCTCCAAGAATGCACAAATTCTCTCCAAAACTGTTCCAATTTGAGTCCCCATGAAAATCCTCTTTCAATCGCCAACAAGAAATTCAGTGAAATTTTGACCATTATAATAAATGACGAGATTCATCCATGAACACACCCAAAACCCTTAACCATGGAATTGCTCGCATTCACATCTCCATAAACGCAATTCTCTCCAAGGCTGTTCAGATTCGGAGCCCCCAATGCTCTCGGCATTGTGTGCCGAAATGAACAATACACTSAAAGGTCTCGTCAACCTTCCCATCCGGGATCACAACTTGACGCGAGACAAGTGCGCAAGACTACAGACAATAATGGTGTGGCAAGTGTGCAGGCAAGCTATTGTCGAATGTCATTTTCAAGGTAATACATAATCAAGAGGTTTGCTTATGCACGAATTGGAATTGCGCGAAATTGCCGAAAGAGCGAGAACTCACCACCGAAGAGGGCAGCCGGTCCGGGTGAAACTCTGCGATGAGACCAAGTGCCGGGAATTCCATACGATACAGGACTCCGGCGCCGCAATCGTGGCARAGCGGGCACGGCCTTGAGCAAGGAGACCGGCGACCTGCGGACGGCGTTGTCGGAGAAGAGAGCGGMMGCGGAAGCGGAAGCGGAGCAGGACGGGAGCGCCATCGTCGCTGAAGCTGCTGCAGCCATGGCGGGCCAAATTTCACTGGCACAGGCCACAGGGGATCTGCTCTCCGAGGACGGAAGCAAGCTGACGGAGGTCGGGCGGCCCTTCTCATAGATTCAAATGGACCCCTCCCCTTCCCTTATCCTCTTCCGGATACGCCATTCCTTTTGCAGACGGGTATCCCGTATACGGATATCAATCGAATTGGCAGCGGATATCAATCAACCGTGCATCGCATGCCATGCAATGATTCATTCATGGTTTGAAGAAAACCATCCCAGGGTAAAAAATGGGACAGTAAGGGGGTTAGTTCGTCCTAGGGTAAAAAAATGGGACAGTACGAAGGGGTCAGTTCGTCCTAGGTTAAAAACTGGGACAGTAAGGGGGTCACTTCGTCCTGGCCCTATGGAATCATCCTCGTTCAGGCAAACCTGAAAACCTCAACCCTGGTGAATTTTTTCTTCACGAAAGCTTGCCGAACTCCAATGCAATACAGGAACCAAAAGGATGCCAAGATGGTGAACACTTTCCTTTCATTTTTTTTGAGTTTCTTTCACCGATATTTTTCATTTGGAGTACTTTTACCTTAAGCTCATTCTTTTGCTTTACCTTCAATTGCGGCAACTTTTACATTTCGGTGATGCATATATATACTTGAAATATACTTGATAATATACTGAAATATACTTGATTTTTTTGTTTGAATTTTATTCATAATATATTAGTAATATTTTGGTCATTGATTATAATCCAATAAGATTTATTATTTCTTTCTATATTATAAATAATGATGATTTTAAGATTGAGAAGCCGAGATGGAATGGAACTAGTGGCAGTAGATAGATATGCTACTATTCGTCAATTAAAAGAAGCTATTGCTATACAAATTCATATTCCTATAGATGAGCAATATCTATCTACTAATCGTGACGTCTTACTATCTAAAAAATGTGATGATTTTTGTTATTTCATGATTGATGAAAAAATTAGATTACATTCACTTAACATCTCTCATGGTGACGTAATTTATCTTTATTACGAATGTGAAGAACGAAAGGTTAGTAAAACTTATAGAATGCTTGAATTCAATGTTGAAAATCAAGTGATGGAGTCATTGACCAATTTATCAATGAAAAGGCCAAGACAAGAAATTACATTTGAAGAATGGGATGGAGCATATTTGATGTGTTCTTCAAACTATCAAAAATTTGCAACAAAGAATTTTGAGAATCTATATCCTAAAAATATTAAATACCTAGCACAAGAATCAAAAAACATTTGGATGGATGACATAAACAAGATTCTATTATTGTGAATGGGATGTGTTTGCATTCATTTGTTGTTCAAAATTTTAACTCTTTGGTTCTTTATACCTAAAGGTCCTCATGCCTTAGTATTATAGATTGAATTGTTTAACATACATGAAAAAACATATATTTTTTTAAATGTTAGATTGGAATCATAATTTTTGATCACGTGCAAAGGACCGCTATGGTGCTACAAAGAAAATTGTGAATGAATTTTATAGCATATTGGTTGTTTGAAAAATCAAAATATTCTATGAGTGAATTTAATATGGTCCTACAMAGAAAATTATATACGTTAATTGTTAGATGTTTTTTGAGGACTCTAAAAGACCATTTCAATCCCGTTCCCTTTGTTATGACATGTTGTGTGTTGTCATAATATTTTATATATAAAAAAATTTAAAGAAATTCAAATTCAAAATTCAAAATTCAAAAAGTTATCAAAAAACTAATTGGATATTATTATTTGACGTGGTAGTCTCTTGACCACATCAACTTGCAAATGTAACAAAGTTTTTAGAATTCACACAATTTTAAGAGGCTTCACAAAGCATTTAATGTGTATTTTGGGCTCTCCACTCTTTGAGGTGCAATCAATTCCAAACATTTCCTTCTCCATGATGATGTTAAGACCTTTTACAATACATGCCTTTCCCTACACAAAAATGTGCTTAAAGATCCAAAGAAACTCATATATGCAATTTATCCATAAATGCAATTGCAAATATCATGGAGGTAAAGAACTACTATAGTATTTTTTTGGTGTGTGCTAAATATGCACCAAAATTAGGTATATCAATGGCATGGCAAAGCATTTTATTTTTTGATTGTGAATAAATGTAATCCAATTGTAGGACAGGGCATACATGCTCTATACTACCATACAAAATCCAATATGTCTAGTGATCATGCAAATAGCATTTTAAATAGGGCCCAATATAGGGCATGGGTTTGTCTCTATATTGTTTATATTATAACAATATTGTATAACAGTTATATTCATTGAAGGTGCCAAATGTGTATGGCAGTTGAAAATGTTTTTTTTTTCTAATTCCAAGATTCCACAATTTGTCATAATTCATTTTTGTTTGGTATTGGAAATATTGATAAATCCGGATGGATTCCTTTGAAGGCAATCTTGGTTGGGTTCACAAATTTTTTGACACAATGTGTGAATGTGTATCCCCTTAGTAGAAATRTATTTTTTTCCAATTTGGTACATGAATGAAATGTTATGTTGCCTTAAACAATATTGGCGACCCAAACAATTTGGGCATCTTTGGGGCACCTTTTGCAAAAATGCTCATTAACTACTGAAAAAGTCATAGACTTATAGATGTATGTAACTAATTGAATAAGCCATTAACTTATCAAAAAAAAAATTCAAATCTCAAATCACATTCTAAGAACAATCAAACTATGTTAGCTTTATTGAGGCAGCTTCTTCTAACTTCAAGCCCTGTTATCTTACACTCCAATTTGAAATTCTTCTTAAGTATTCTAAATGTTTTATTCTAGGTTTTTACCATTTGAATTTCTAATCAAAATTTTCTACATTGCACAAGAAATCATAAAAAGAAATGACTAGTGTGTTGCCAACGCACTTAACCTCCTTTCATTGTACTAGGTTGAATTAGAGTAAGTTAGACTCCATATTTGCTTTTGAAATTTTCTATGAGTGAACCTAGCTGCAGATATTTGTGGTCAAAGTCCTCATTTTTGTATAGAAAAAAAAAATTATTTGAAGAGGGCTTGAAGTTTGCTGACCTTGCTTTGTAGAAATGGAACAAAATTTCTTCTTTCAATCCATGGGGGTAAATGGGCTAAGGTTTTTTCTACACATTGCCTTATTTGTTAAATACAAGTTTGCATGGTTGAAATAGAAAGAATAATAATTTTCGAGTTTTGGTAAATGCATCAAAAATTGGCAATTTGCACTTGCCCAATTCCAAAACACCCTCCACCTTTTAAGGGCTAAAAACAAGTTTATCGTTGAACACTTCAAAATTCCTRGTGAACCTATCCATAAACATTCTATTCAATATGAGTGTTTAAYACATATGGCTTCAAACATTGAAGGTAAAAATGGAGGATAGACTTTATTTTCTTGTAGAACCATTTTCATTTGTTAGACCCACAAAGGTAGCAGTGCTAATTTGTGAGCATGTAAGCATAAGCCTAAGGACTACGTGAGCGTTGAGCTCAAAAATTTGAATGAGCCCTAGTAAACCTTATAATAATACAAAAATAGATTTCATCTGAAGACTTTGGTCAAAATCTACTATTTCAAATATATTTTAGTACCTATTCCTATGGACCTATTATTGTGGACCTATTACAGTGGTTATGTAGAATTTGGATGAAAATTCTAATTTTAAGTGTTGTCTAGAATATTTGAAGTATGCATTACAAAAATAAAGAATTGAATCGATGTGAAAGAGGAATGGACATGAAAATAAATTTGTATAGAATATTGGTTGATCTCAATTCTATAGGAGCGTAGGTCCTCTCGAGGCCGATGGGAGGATATCAATAATTTTCTCTTGATGCAGTGTTGTTAGATTTTAGAACAAAAAAGTCACTGATAAATATTGTTTTCATATCTAATGATCTTTGTCACACTAAATTCTATTTTTGTTGAGCATTGTCTTGTAGCATCATGGGTCCTCTCAGGGTCAATGGAAGGATACCATAACTTCTCTTATGATTTGCAAGTTCGTAGACTTGTTTAGATTTTAGAAAGAAAAAATTGTTAATAGAAATTTGTTATATGTGGGAAGAGCTTAGCCACACCAAAGTTCATTTTTGTTAACCCCTAAAGTCCCAAGGCCTTTTTTCCATCAAAATTTCAAAAACCACTCAAAAATGCCATTTCAAGAAGCCCAAAAGAATTAAAATTATTTTTTGGCATATCTAACCATAGGATCTTGTATAAGACCTGCGTAAAATTGTGCGGAAGAAATTTCACAAACTTTGGCCGCGTAGATTGCAAGATATTTGCGTTTAAAGTGAAAGAAACAAGTTTTTTTGCAGCTTGCTCAACTACATTTTTTGGCTTTGAACCTTAATAACTTATGATTTTTTCTCTATTGATTTTGAATTTCTTTTTTTATACGTTAAAAAAATTGAGTTGAGAATCTAGGAAAAAAATTCAACAAAGATACACTTAATTTCACTCATTAAAAAATGTTAAGTAGAAGTAGGTTCAAGATTGAAGGAGAATCTAAATTGTTAATAGGTCTAAGATGGAATTGAAATACACTAATCTTAACAATGAGATTGTTCTAGAAAGATATCTTAACCTTGTGAATTTTTTTTTTTTTTTTAATTGTGAAAATTGAGGTTAGAAATGAATCCTACAACTTATTTTTTCAAGAAGATGCTTTGATTGCTCCCAGACTCCAATTGAAATAATTTTTTCTTTGGAAAGCTAATGTGTTTTCCTATCTCCTCTCAAAAATTCAAAAGATTAGGACATATATTGAGACCATAGGAACCTGCCCAAAATCCATTTTGTCCCCCGAAGGGACAATGGGACTTTAGGGGTTAATCACTATCTTACAATAGCGCGGATCCTTTGGTGGTCAATGGAAGGAGGTATCTACACTTTTGTCTTCATGTGTTGGTTATTGGACTTRTTAAAATTTTGGAGGAAAAKATGTGGTTGATAGGAATTGTATTTGTAAGGAACAAGTTTAGTTACACCAAATCAATCACTAGTTGATCATTGTCTTCTTGTGAAGCTCTCAMAGGATCCAACTMTTTCGTCTTGGTTTGATGGTCCTTKGGTTGATCGTCCTCTYTTGTTGCTTGGTACCTCTTGACACCAAAAGGAAGATCGAGCACTTGCCATCTTGATGTGTTATTGATTAAACTTCASTAGATTTTAAGTAAAAWAAAAATTAGTGATTAAGATTTGTTTGAAATCAATGAGATTGTTCCRTTGAGATTCTGCAACTAGAGGTTCTTCTCATYGTTAAGAGGTACCAAACAAMAAGWYGGGAGTAATCATAAGTATCCAAATTTCAATAAAACAAAKTTTATTCATTTTCAAACAAATCCTAATTAATCACAAATTTTTTTCCTTAAAAAATCTAGTGAAGTCCAATAAGTTGCACGTCAAGGTTGTTCAAGGGTCTACACTAATAGGTTCACAGTAATAGGTACTAAAATCTACAGAAATAGTAAATTATGACCAAAATTTTTATATGGAATTACTATTAAATTGTATGCTTACATGCTCACAAGTTCCAAGCTCATGCCTACATAATGGCAACCTTGCCCACCAAAGTGAACCTCCCTATTCATGCAAAGTGACAATTTTTGTCACTTGTGGTCAATGTCTTACACTATTAGTACCGTGGCAAAATTTGTATAAACTATAGGTTCCTTTGATTGTGTGTGTTTTATCATCTACAACATGAATTTGACCCGGAAATTATCTATCCACATCTATAATAACCATATTCTAAGAATTTGCATAGCCCCTATCTATCAAGGCTAACTTATTAACCCCTAAAGAAACAAGTGTCCGTTCAACGTACGCAAGAAATCTCGGGTAAGTTCCTATGAAGTCATTTTTGGTAGGATGTTCATGAAATTTGGATACAAAGTGTAACTATGTACCGTCTTCCCAAAAATCTATTTTTTTTTTTTAGCTCAAGCCGAGGCCGCCCATGCCAACCAGGAAATGCTAGAGATGTTTTCAACAGCATTTCAGGGGTAATGAAAGGTAGAAGGCTCCATAATTGCCCATTTAAGGATAAATATAGCTCTGTAGGAAAATCTATACTTCAAATTTTTTTTCCACATATTTTTGATAGGACAAGGAATGACAAAAAACGAAGTGGCAATTTTAATTGAAAATTTCAGAGTTGAAATCAATTAAAAACTATATTTCAAAGTGAAAGGCGTACATGTTCCTATTCTTGCTCATAGGTTTGAACACTAATGACTTCTCAAATGCATTTGAATAAAGTAAGTCTGTCCAAAAATTGATAAATACAAAGCTCAAGATGCTCATAAAGGTCCTTAATGTGTACAATGCATATTCAAAAATCTCGATCACATTTTTATTTTAAATCTCTAAGATCTGTAAATTGAATTTTAGCTTGCAGAAGCACATGAATGCATATTTCACCTTAAATGGAATTCAAAACACAATCATTAGTGAGAACCAAACATTGTATTGCCCCCCAACATCTACACCTAAATTGAAAACCACTCACATGTGATGACGCTCTCTTACTTCAAAAACTTTAGTCCACTTTTGAAAACCGTCATGTAGGCATTTTTTTTGTGACTTTTGTAGGGGCCATTGAAAATTTGTAGGCAATTTATGACAATTATGAGCCTCCTCCTATTTTGCCAAATCTAAGTATTTGGTTTTCCTAGATTGATCAAACCATTTATTTTTGGTTCTTGAAAAAGCGCCAAAATGGCGATCACTTAAAATTTGGTGAAACAATATATTTCCTCATTCCTCTATCTTATGGACCAAAAAGCACTTTTCAATCAAAATTCATACAACTTTTTGTCCAATTTTGGCAATTTCATCCATATTTTTAATAAAAATGAAAAAATTATGGTACTACAAAAGAAAGGGGTGTTTTGAGTATAGTCCTGGAAATAAGATTTTAAGTAATGACCTTTTTAGGAGATTCTTAGTAAGAAATACGTGTCTTTCTATTAAGATTTTACTAGAAAGACTTATTTCTTATTGAAAATCTCCTGAAAAAGTCATTACTTAAATCTTGTCTCTAGGACTCATACTTAAAACACCCCTTTCTCTTGTATTGGCAAAAAAATATTACTTCAGTAGACATTTATTTTGAAATAGTCCAATCTAGCACCAAGGTGACAGAAAAGAAAAGGGTTGGACATAACTAAAACTTCCATTCAAGCAAGCAAGCCAAGTGGTGGAGTGCCATCAACATTGATGACATCTTTTTCCACAGGCCTTTCGAAACTTACACTAAATAGGGGTATTCAAGGGACCCACACTAATTTATTGAAATCCCACTCTATTTAAATATCTACCTTCGTTATACATCAATTTTCATTGAAGTGTCTAAGGGTTGTACGTCATGTTTCTAACATCTCCAATTTTCCATGATAAGTCCCTTTAATTTTTTGGTCCCCTTCACCCATAAATGATGTTGAGGTCATTTTTTGGTTGATGAAGGAGAGAGTTTTTTTTTGTGTAGGATAGAAATACAACTATTCATCCTCAAGATTAGGGGTGGAAAGGAAAGATCTTCTACAACACTTTGACTTCCAATGCGTGCTTTTGGATTTCTTTAAAACTTGAATGTCAAGGTAGACGTTTTGCGTTCGATGGATGATAGAGAATCAATATGTGTAGGACAAAAGTGCAACTATTCATCTTTGGAATTTTGTGTGGAAATGATAGATCTTCTACAGTACTTTGGGGCTTCCAGTGAGTATTTTTGGATTAGTTTAAACTAGTAATTTCCACGGTATCACAATGAGTGATTTCCAGAGTCATCAATCCGTCCTTCAAGGGTTAAACTAGTGATTTCCACGGTATCAAAATTGATGATTTCCACTGTCACCAGCCGGTCATTTAAGAGTTAACAAACACATTCAATGTACCTTATCTACACCTGTATCTTGAAATGCACATGAATGCGCAGGATTTTTTAACCCCATAGCCGCCTCAAATATGGCCCCTCCAAATTGAAAGATCTCCTTGTTTGACTATTATAATCTTTTCAAAGGTACAGTCAAAGGACGTATATCAATGAACGTATCAATGATTCCCATTCCCTTACCCCATTTCTCGGTAATTTAACTGCTGCACTTGCAACGAACTCAAAGTCAAGAACCTCGACGCCCCAAACACGGCGAACTGGACTGAGATTCTGAACTTAGAACAATGTCGATGCATCGTCAGCTGAACGGAAGTGGCGGCACGTTCACACTATTTCGCATCTACCGGTCCAATCCAATACTGCTGTTGACAGCAGCCAACCAGACGGCGATACAAGTGAAAAAAAAAAAAGTTCTGCGTTTTTGCATTCCCCAAAAATGTAAAAAAAATGCAAAAAAAATATTTTTTTTTGCATTAAAAAGAAATCTGACGTGGGAGTTGCTTTGCCACATCAAACCGCTACCACAATGCTTTAGGAATATAGGAATGCAGATGGGAACTCGCAGCCCTCCCTAAGCCTCAAAAACATCTAATGGCAAATGGCTATTATTTTTTAATGTATGTGCAATGTGGGCCCAAGAGCTTGGGTTTGAAAAAAACACAAGATAAAATTCCTTGGAGCATCCAAATTGGAGTTTGATGGAGTTTGTTGTTGTGTTTCTTTTGTGCAAAGCTTATATTTAGTTAAACCTTCTTTTGCTACCACTATTTCAACTAGAAATGGCCTTTAAGATTACTTACTCTAATTTCTATGAAGCTCTTTATTCTTAGAGCATCACGATTATGGGGGGGTGAATCCCCATGCCAAAAGCTAACACCCATGTCCAAAGGAGAATGGTAGGCAATATAAGGTAGCAACACCCATAACCGTCATTGTACCCATAAGTGTCACTAGAGTTCCCTTAAGTTGTCTCCAAAGGTACCTTGCCATGCTTAATTGTGGTTGGTGGCCTCTAATTTTTTTAGATTTTGGTGCTAGAATCAAGGCAGATTTACTAGAGTGTGGTTTAGGGTGCCCTAAGAAGGTCTACTTTGAATATTCATAGAAATTAAATGCCTTATCCAAAAATTCTATTTTTTTTTGAAAATTCATGATTTTCAATTGCTAATCTAGAAAAAATATTTTCTGTAGAAAAAAGTGCCTCCAACTCTGCTGAATTGCTTATTTTGACGGTTATGGGTGTTGCTACCTTATTGATCGTGGATCTCTCACCATGGCACGAGGCCACCCCGCGTTGTTGCTCCACTATAGCAGAACAATCTTGATGACCTATGCCTTGCATGGATTGCACAATTTTTTCTTAATTTTTTTCTTAATTTTTTTTAGTTTAACCCACATTTCACAACATTCCTGACTCATTGTCAGTAGTTCTGTCAACAAGGAAATACCACAAATAATGCCAAAGCAATCAACATTGGGCTTTGAAGCAATCAACACTGGGCTTTGGGCAAATTCCACCTTGCATTGGAAGCTGAAGGAAAAAGAGACACATTTGGTGAGCCCGGTGGTCAAAAATCAGTCCACCCCACCACTCATAACATTCTTAATTGGGTGTGTATCCTCCCCCCAGGTGGAGGTATAATCCTTGGCTATATACATGGGGGAGGATTTTAGTTATAATAGAAGCAATTTCACTGGCTGGCCTCGTTATGAGAGAGTGGGCTTTCAAACTGGAGATATCCTGATTGGTTGCTGAGGGGGCCAGATTTTGAGGAGCAAAAGGGACCCAACAATGAATGTTTAGAATGTTATGCATGGTCGGGCAAGATGGCCGGGGTGAACTGACCCCTCGCTTTGTCATTGTTCCTTGCAAGATTTGCCTTGCTYAAACGCATAGGTAATCGATTATTGAGCTCCATCTACGAATGCTCTACATCTCAAAACATCCTCCATATGATTCACAAAATTATGTATCTATATTGATGCTAATCTAATACGGAGTAGAACTTTAGGTTAATATTAAGATAATGTTAAATTAATGTCAAGCTCATGTTAATCTAATAGTTGCAAAGACACTCATGTTAATCTAATAGTTGTAAAGACACTAATCTAATAATGCTAATGACCCTGGCATCACACTAACATTAAGTAACACCGTCTAAATTACATTAATAATATCTCAACATGCGACTATATGAATCTAATGCTTATTTACTAAACATTAAGAKTTTTATCAATCTATTTTGATGAATTATGTATTATTTGGATGTGTAAGGACAATGTATTGATAGCCTTATCGTATTTTGTCTTTTCCAGATCTTGGAACATCAAAAAGTTGCAAAGCAATTTTTGATGCTGAATACAGCTTTGGGAAAAGCATTAGACAAGTCTTCCTTGCTTGATATTTCAGATGAAGTGCGGGAACAGGTAAATTCAAATATAGATCTATCTGTACTCTTTCTACTCATTTTGTTTGTACTTTGGAATCTCATCGACACCAGTAAGCAATGGCAATCTCATTTATCAAACTCCTTATCATGAGATCCATTCTAATTTTTGCACGAGTAGAAAACAGGCTATAAATGACTGAAAATTGTCTACAATGACTACAAATGAGTCATTGTGGACACTTTTTAGTCATTGAAGATAGTCATTTAGGACATGTTTTTCTACTAGTGTTGCAAGTGCTCCAGGTTGATCTGGTACATCTTCAATTTCAGAGACCAAAAGGGTCGGAAGATCCTTTAGATGCACGGCTGCATTCTGAATTAGCTTCAGCATTGGATGAGAAGCACGGACACTCAAAAGTAGAATTGGGGAGATTGGCAGAATTATTTAAGTTTGATACTGCAAGAGCGCTGATAAGAGAGTTACAAGCTCTACATGGGATGCGAATTGCCAAGGAACCGGCTACAGTCGGTATCCTGGTAGGTGAGGYYGATTTTGAGYAGCTCTTAGGGCTTCTGAATGATTTTAGAATTCTCTTCCCACAAGAAGACCTAGAGCAAGATGATCTTGAACTGAGAAAGCTCCAAGTATCTGAGAGGGCTGGCGTGGAGAAGATCAGCATGCAATTTGCTTCTGACTTAGGGTCGGACAAAGGAACACACAACATTCCAGATGATTTCAAGTGCCCTATTTAAATAGTAGAAAACAGGCTATAAATGACTGTCCTAAATGACTGAAAATTGTCCACAATGACTACAAATGAGTCATTGTGGACACTTTTTAGTCATTGAGGATAGTCATTTAGGACATGTTTTTCTACTAGTGTTTCTTTGGATCTCATGAGAGATCCAGTCATTATCGCCAGTGATCAGGTTAGAAAAGTCACCTTCCACCTTCCACCCTCACCTAATTTTTCACCCTTATTAATTTCTGTAAATGTGGTGTTTAGACTTGCGCTTATAGAGCTTTTAAATGTTCCGAGTGCTCAAGCTTATAATAGAAAGTGAACTTTGGAAGCAAGAAGTTGATTACAGTTACTTTCAAAACATATTCTATTGTTTAAAACCGTAGATTATGATTTCTTCTTTCTATTGGTGCCTTTTTTGAAACTTCAGAAGTGATCTGTCTCAACTGCTTTTGACATGAAAGCGGCCACTTTTGGGGTCCTCAGGGGCAAGTCTATATCTTAAGTTGTGTGGGTGTGTAGACATACGAGCGCTCATGCATTCAGAAATGGCTGGACAGTGGAAAACGCACTTGTCCCAAAACAGGGTCCTCTTTACCCCATTTGAATCTGACACCAAACCATGTCCTTTCGGAGTGTCATTGCCGAATGGTGCTCATTGCACGGCATGGAGCTTCCCAAGAAACGAGTAAAATCTCAGTGCTCTGCAGAAGACAAAGCAGCTATACACGAGCTCATCGCCAAGTTGCAAGACCCTTCACCCGAGCTCCAAAGGAGCGCTGCTCATGACATCCGTTCGATGGCCAAGATGGATGTTGATCACCGAATCTGCATTGCAGAGCAAGGGGCTATTCCGCTCTTAGTTGGGTTGTTACTTTCACCTGATGAGAAGACTCAAGAACACGCTGTCACTGCACTCTTGAATCTGTCCATCAACGATAGCAACAAAGGACGGATTGTGTCTGCAGGTATGACTAATTTCCTTCATTTAGTGAATTGTATATTTCTGTTTACGCCATTCATTTCAATTGGTGTTTCAAGCATTATTTCAGGGGCCAATGATATACTATGTGTTAATGAACACCATTTACCAAGCTTTGGATCTCATGCTTACGAGTAGTTGCTTGAGTGACAATTCATTCAATATCTTCTTGATGGTGGTCCCGGGGTAAATAATTTTTGTAACTTTAAAAAGTAATCGGCATGCTATTACAGTACATCATAGAGAACACTAATTAGAGTAATCGATATAGCTGTGAAATGCAGTTGTTTTTCTGCTGTGAGATAACTGCACCATTTAATTGCAGCCCTTCCCGGAAATGACCCTTGTAGATTCTTTGCTACGTCTGAACATGAGAACCTAGGGTATACTTTAGGTGGACTTGTAATCGTCACTTTGAAAACTCACTACTTTATTCATACGGTGTCCAAACAAATACACGCTTGGAATCCTTTTTTGATTGTCAATACGACTGAATAGAAACGAATTCAGTCCAATAATGCTGAAATGCGTATTTGGACGGTATTAAGTGAACAAAGCTTACTCAAATATTATTGGGCACGTGCAGGTGTAATTGAGCCCATTGTTGAGGTGTTGCGCAACAGTAGCATGGAGATTCTCTCTCATCTAAAGGGCTCGAAACGTCCGCCGCTGCGTTCAAGAATTAACCCTTGAAGGACAAGGAGGACGTTTTGCACCTATGGATGATAAAAAAATCATCTCTTGAGTGGATACTTGCCAATTTTCATCCGTTCTTTTTGTGAAAGTGACCACTCATATTGTCAATCATCATGTGAAGTCAAATTTAGTGTCTTTAATTACTTCCATATTTTTATATAGCCCTAATATTATGAAAATAGTAAAGATTTTCACATGAAAGTGTTTTGTGCCATGCTGCCCTTCTTGCAATTTTTGAATGGGTAGCATGAGGTATTGGTTTGTACAATTTTTTCAAAGCTAAACATGTGCTTGAATAGTGTTTTTTCCCTTGGTCAAGCACTACATATCGCACGAGGGCTTTTTTTTTCATTTTTTACAAAGTGCCACAATGGGGACATTAAATGTTACAGTGGTGCTCCAAATTACAACATTCATCCACATATTGGATGTATACTATGGTTTTCATCCACAATATGGCAATTTCATCTAAGATTTTTTTTAAATTCAAAGTTGTTTGGCGATTTCATCCAAATTTTTTGACTTTTTTATTGGCATTTTTTAGCCAAACTATTTTTTTCAGTGCAATCTGGCACCAAAAAGCCAAAAAAACCCTGTATCGCACCCCGCCTCTCCCCGCGGTGATAGGTCCGTCCTTTAAGGGTTAAAGGTAATTCACGGTCACAGTGCGGTTGCTCTTATACGGAAGCTGACAGAGGCCTGCTCCTTTTCCTGGATTCAAATACCCCGACAACTGAGCTGAAGTACTACTGCACTGCACTGCCCCCGCCTTCTGTTCTTTCCTTGCAGGTGCAGAGTGGCTTCTGCATTCCTCCTCTGCCCCTCTTTCCTGCGATGCAGCTTTCGAACCCCGCGCCGTCGCTGATTAGAGGAGCGTCGGTGACGCCAGATCTTGCGAGCACCGATGGATCGGAGGACCCATGGGGATGCATCATCGTCCGTCGCAGAGGAGAGGAGATGAAATGAAAWGAGATGAGATGAGGAGCTGATCTTGCGGAAGGGAGCAGTCCATCTGCACGACAATATGATGCCGCCCACGGGCGTGCGCGAGGCGTTGCACCGCGGGAGGCAGATGGCCAAGAAGGGGTTCGAGAAGGCCAAGCGCAAGAACAATCACTGGGGCAGTTTCGATGCCAGTTTGGAGTGTGTGGCGACGGTGGAGGAGATTCGGTACACTTAGACGGGGGGAGGCATTCATTTCAATTTAGCTGCTGAACGGTGTCGAGGTTTTGGCAAGAAATGGATTGTCGATTTTTTCGAGAGTTTTTCGAGAATTTGTGTCTGTGTTGTTCAATTCGGGTGATGCATTGTGTTGCTGCAGGGATACGTTAGGTTTCTCTGTGCGGCCGCAGCATTTGGAGCGGTATCGGGAATATGCTGACGTTTACAAGGTGGGGTTTCGAACGTGTTTCGTTTACAAGGGGTAGGGGTAGGATGAATGGATTTTCGTGTTGCGGAGATAGTTATTTAATACATTTCTCCTCGATTGTGTGCAGGAAGAAGAGATAGAGAGAGATATTAAATGGAAGCAGTTCCTGAATACCTATCCCAATTTTGGGGACTCCGACTGCAGTTTTCTTGACGAGTTCGACGAAGAGGATTGGAATTGGGGTGGTTTGTGTGCTGTAGAGCAATTCTTGCAGAAGCGCGGGAAGAAAGGAGAGCACATTGAGTTTGAGAATGGCGATGTTTTTGCGGATGAGCTCACGAAAAACGTCCGGTCGGGTGTTCCTGCAGCATTGAGAGGCGAGGTTAGACCAATGTCTCATTTTAGGATATGTTGGAGCCCTACTTTTGGAGCCCTAATTTCTGTCCATGGGCTTCAGCTTTTCACACGCATGGGGAATCGCAGCTGTGGCAGGTCTTTGCGGGTGCCAAAGAGCGATGGGTGGAGGGGCAGTACCAGGAGCTTCTTGCTAGTAGAGAGGTGAAGGTTGTGAAGCCCACTCTAGAGAAGTGGGCCAGTCAGATTGAGAAGGTATGCGTGTATACCTTGTGTTTTTTGATGATCATGATAAACCCTAACGGACACCAAGGATTCAAGGTTTCAGAGTGACCGATTCAATAAATTATTTTGTGAAAATTGTAATTCACATGGGACCAAGTTTTATATCACCAGAATCAGTCAAGAACATTGACTGTGTTCGTCAATTAATATGTGAAATTGCACCAAAGAAGTCTTAGGAGGTCCAATGTGGTCCTTTTGGTCCTTCATGGATCAAGGAATCGTGTTTACCTGGGAATTGGTTTCGAATTTTTAACATAGCGACAAGTATGCAATCAATCTAAAATCGCGTTTTGCTTGTACTTAGGATCTGCCGAGGACGTTTCCTGGTAATCCTAAACTCGGAAAGGATAGGTTGGACTCCTTGAGGCGTATTCTGACAGCGTATGCACGACATAACCCTGAAGTTGGATACTGTCAGGTGCCTGCACATTCGATGCACCCTATTTCAGACAATCTCATAGATTGATTGACTGGTYTTACTTTGGCATCCTTCTATTGTTCAAGTGCATTGAAAGGCCGAGAGCTTTCCTTTCCTGTGCTATTCAGTGTATTAGATAAGGTAGAGCACACTATTTGCTTCACTTTAAGGGTTTTAACATTTCTAGGAGTGATTATTGGGTGATGAATTAGAATTTGGAGAGATCTTTGGGTACAAGATTCTAAGAGATCCGTTTAGATCAATATATTATCACTTCGTCCGAGTTTCCTATGCGATTTCGAAGGGGAGGTTGTAGACATTTATAGGTGACAGTAGGCAAACTCATTTCCATTCAAAGATGAGTGGCCATAGGCATTCAGCCAAGTGACATCTTCCCAATAAATCCAACCAAGTGTATGAATGGATGAGTTGCTGTTGGTAACATCGGTCAGTATAGGAGACGGATCAGGTCACTAAGATTATCAGTATCCTCTACCTTATGGGTGYACCTATATGCTGCTGTCGTTTCCTAGAAGACCCCGCCGA
Organism: Pleurozium schreberi; assembly: GCA_006891605.1. Lineage (NCBI taxonomy): Eukaryota > Viridiplantae > Streptophyta > Bryopsida > Hypnales > Hylocomiaceae > Pleurozium > Pleurozium schreberi. Next base: position 66,872 of record VACF01001656.1, read on the forward strand.
ATTTATTTGAGAAATGTTTCCAATGCAGGCAATGAACTTCCTAGCTGCCCTCCTGCTTCTCTTAATGCCCGAAGAGAATGCTTTCTGGTGCGTACCCATATCGAGTCTATCACTTGCTTCGTTTCTAATAATGCGTGCAAAATTTGTTTCTRCACGTCTTGTGAAACKGATGCATGTTCTTGATCAGAATGAAGCCCCGATGAAGGGTGCATGCAGAATTCATTGCAAATTTGTAGATGGTTCTGCAGACTGACRCCTTCGCAKTTGACTTTACTACTTGTTCAGGACCTTCACATCAATAATTGATGATTATTTTGGCGGTTACTACACAGAGCGAATGACTGAAGCGCAGGTTGGCTTCGTGCTAGGAACTCTGAAACATGTTATGCTCCGATTCATCACTTCTAATTCCATATCCTTGCATTATTCAATCTACAAACCCAACAGCGTTGAACATATTTTAGTCCACTACATGTTCAGCGCATTGAACTTTGGGTGGTTGTTGATCAGGTAGACCAGCTTGTATTTGCGGAGGTAGTGCGCGAACACTTTCCCAAATTGGGTGAGAGTCTAACGTCTTGAAACATCCAGAATTACAATTKCTAGTTTYTATTCGTCATYRTTCAGTTGATAGYATTAAAAAAYTGCTRACTTCTGTTCACCTTGGCAGCGAACCATCTGGACGCCCTAGAGGTGGAGATTTCGTGGTTCAGTGGCGCCTGGTTCCTCTCCATCTTCGTGAATGTTCTGCCTTGGGAAAGTGGTATGCCCTCCATTTTCGTGAATTTTCGTGAGATCTGAAGTAACCCTGCTCGCATGGGCGTCAAGAATCAGTCAGTTCGTCGAGATGCTGATTTTGGGAACGTAGAGTTTGCAGGTTCTCTTTATCTTAGCATGTCATCTGAAACAGCAATGACTCCTGCTGGCTATAACGACGTTCTGCTTTTGGGGGACTATCATTACATAACTTTGCCTCGGAGATTGCTCGATTTTCAAATTCCTACATTTGAAATTAGACATCATTCTTTCATGAATTGATTATATCTGTAAATAATTTCGTGTGTTGCAGTGTTGAGGGTGTGGGACGTGCTTTTGTACGAAGGAAACCGTAATATGTTGTTCCGAACTGCTCTGGCCCTCTTATCTTCAATCGTCACTGGTCGTTTGCTATGGTGCAAGAATGTCCGCTCCCAGGACACTGATGGTTATTATTTTCACAACTGTTCAGAGACGAGCAGCAGAGGACATCGAAGCSATGGAAAAGCGGGCTGTGATGGCAGAGAGCATGATGGAAGCAATTGAACAGCAGGCAGCAGAAGAACTGAGAGCAATGGAAAAGCGGGCTGTGATGGCTGAGAGTATGCTTGAAGCAACACTAAACTTCCATGCCGGTACTGCTCCTCGAACCAACCGTAGCGTGGAGCCTAAGTTGAAAGGCAGTGAATTGAAGGACAGCGCACGCTTTCATAACCATACAAATTCAAAGTATTTTCTCCACCCCCTGTGATTTGGCTCTGCATTTTTTACAGCAATTTCTCACATTTGTATGAATAGCAGTCAGTTACAGTAAACATTTCAGGAAAGCATTGTTGTGTTGATTGCATTGGCAATCTTGGATAACATGTATTCAGGTGATTGGGAATGTGGGGTTTAGACTGTACAGTGATTCAGCATTGGAGAAAAGGCAGCATGCAAGTAAGTACGACGAGGCAGAAAAAATTACTGCCAACAAAACGAGCATTTTGGGCCGCTCATTTCCATTGCGAGATAAAAGCAAGGTATCCAATATTTGAGGTCTCCCATTCATTACGATTTTTAGAGTATGAATAATTGCTGAAGTGCATTTATYAGGGTTTGACTAGGGATATTGCCCGGATGAATGTAATGATAATTGCTTGAACACGAGATGTCATTGTTTTTCGTTTTTGGTTAAAATGCAGGTTTATGCTGAAGACGAGGAAGACGAATTACGCAATCAGGATATTGGAGATTCCACTTCTGTACCTGTATCCTTGAGCTCATCACCTGCATCAACTAGGAAAATTGGCAATCTCCAGCATAATAGTAATTCTGAATTAGTAAAACTGCAGTACATCAAACGACGCCTATGAGTGTGGATAAGCGCAGGAAGTGCTCTCGTTTTTTGGCACCCATCTTTGTTCCCAATTGATAGTTATAGCAAGAGTTGAAACACCTTTTAATCTGGTGTATTCCAATTGTTAGGTTCTGAGTTGTTCCGATTCCTGTCCGAAGTAGATTCAGTATTAGACGATTCAGCCACAATTTAGCGTTATATTCCCTTGTCAACAGAAAGGGCATTTAGCAAGTCGTRTTGGAAATGGTTTCAGAAAGTGTTGTACTTGGCAACCTTCTGGGGTGTAAAAAAATCTCGTATCAATTTAGCATACATTCTTGGTGGCCACTTAGTGAAGCCCATTACATCTGGTTCATTGCGTAGTAATAGTCTACAACAAAATAATTGTACTCGTGCATAGAATGATTGCTTCTTTGCTTCCTAGAGAGGATTTTCGAGGTCGGATTTCTTTGCGCAGAAAAACAGGGCGCTGTGGATGCAAGGAGCTGAATTCAAAGAATTATATGGTAATATTTATCTTCCTTTCGAAACAGAGTCGTAGGTTGATGGTGGTGATAGTCCAGCTGCTGTCAAGGAGGTGGAAGCTCTGTATGACTTYTTGTGAATCAGCAACTCGATTATGCACAACGGTTTGATTCACAAGGGTGAATATTTTCTCTCTTTTTTCTCTTWAACAGCACTGAGTGGTRGTAYTCCGCACTGTCCATATTAAAACAAAACAGTCAATTGCATTGTCAGTGACGAGCCTAGTAAAGTTTAACATGAAACCGAAATATGTACTTGTGACAGGAATTTCAATTGGCGTTGTTCAGGAACAGTGAAAAGAAGAAGCCGTTTGCAGATCGGGTAGCAATGAATACTGTTGTTTTTTTGTRAAAATATTTGGGCCAAGTATAAAATTAGGGTTTCATTTGTGCACCGTTTTGACAATTGACATGAGCCCGTCGCTGGTTTAGTGGCAGGTGTTTAACTTTTTCGACAGGAAACTAAATGGTGTGATTGCGTTTGGGTAATTTATGCGCTGATTTGTGTGTTCCTCCCAAAGGCGCGTACTCAGACAAAGATCGATGCAGGGTATTCTTTCTTTCACTTCCTAGGTCGGCTGCCCTATTCAAACTTGACATCCTGGGTGTCCTTTTGCAAAAGAGCATGATGTTCTTTCATCTGAACCACTTGCACTCTGTGAGTTCCATGCAGGCGCATTTCAGTTGTATGATCCTCGTCAAACTGCATAGACTGTGAAGAGGACTACCGTCTCTGTCTGTTGCTAGTTTCTGAAACGTTTACCTTGTTGAGAACTGTTCAAAACTAACTTCGTGATTATTGTGACCGTTTGAGCGATCTTAACTACAGCACTGAATCCRTCGTGAGGGTCGAGAATTTACTAATTGTAACCACGAATAGTCAATTGTTGCTTGCTATCATTCTTCAAATATGTAAATTATACAAAGTCTGGTTGCTTATGGCAGGTGAAAGAAAGCAGGATGCTTTGCTAGTTGAGACTTCATCGACCATGGCTCTCATAGATGACGTCAACGAAACCATTCTGGACATGCTTACTTTTTTCAATCCCGAATAATTGCAGTGAATGTTAAATCCATCAACGTTGTATATGTGATTCTTCGTATGGTGTTTACTGTAATGAAATGTTGGCACTGGTTTGACGATGGTTTGTAGCTCAGACATTTGCAGAGGCTGATACAAAGACTGAAGGTTAAATCATTCGATCAAGAAGAGTTGCAAAAGCTGGGTATGAGCCATCCAACTCTCCGAAGTAAGCATCCTTCACGTCAAGTCTCACTTCTCTCTGCTTCTAGTCCTATGACATGGAAATGCCAATSAATGGAGTATATTTCGAGGCCTCAGTTGCTTAAATTTTTTGACGAGCTGTAGATTTATTTTCAGTACCTTTCCAGAATCTTACAATTGAACTCAATTGTTTGCAATTGTGAACTCATGAATTGCTGCTTGCACTGTATTGCCAGGACATCATCGTAAATTCTCTTAGCTTTTCGTATGTGAGTGATATGGACTGATGTACGTGCGTAGCCAAAACGGCATGTGCTGTATGTTTTTGGTGTTTCTGAGTGTGCCTCTTGAGCAAAATCTTGTCGTTTTTTGTTTGCATCATGATCAAGGTCGACCATTATGAGTTTTGAATAAGGTATATGACCTATTTCCAACAATGTCAAGCATTTTTAGCATACATCCAATTGACTGACGGTAAGGGGATAATTTTCTGTAGTCAAGGATTAGAAATAATGAAGATTGCACTATTTTTGGCTGATTTTCCATCAAATTTGGAATTGGTACTCTCTTTGTCTCAAAATAAATCTTTGGTTTCTAGTGGGAGAATGATTATTTTGAGATATAGGGAGTAGAAATTATGAAAATATAGATTATAGTTTGGCTTATTCTCAGTGTATAAACAAACCTATTTTGAGAAGTGCAAAATTTCAAAATTGTCTTAGCAACTTCATTAGGTGTCAATTGTGTCWTTTCTCACACAATAATGAAGGCCCTAGTCAACATTATATTCCATTCATGAAAATAGACCATCCTATCTTGAGCAAATGGGGCCTTGGTTGAAAATAGGTTGTATACCTTAGGTTTAGTTTATTCTTTGTGATGGGTTGACTTGATTTAATAGACATGCTAATCATTGCACAAATAAAATTCAAATCCCTCTTCACAATACTAAAGAAACTTGCAAGCTTTGAAGACTTGGTATGATTACTAAATGAGTGCTAAGTTAAGATCACTTCTAAAGAGATATCAACATTGCATGAAAAGGTCTCCTCTTGTAGATTTCATTCCAACTTAAAGGTAGCAAACTTAAAATCTAGTAAGAAAAACGAAGATTCATTGCATAATGCATAGTGACTATGCAGTGGTACAAAATCTTGATATTTCCATATTTTGGAAATTATTTGGTTCTTGCCTAGTGGGTGTCCAATTTAATGTACTTTATGGTGAATGGCCTCTCTACCTTAGTTACTATTTTACTTCACTTGCTACTTTACTCCGAGTGCTTGTATTTTGGAGGTGGATGTGGATGGACGAATGGAACAAAATAAATGAATGAGACTCCACAAGAAGCCACCTAGAAAGTACCTCCCATTGCTTCAGTGGGCATAGAGTATATAGTATTTAACAAATCCACCCATACCTTTAAGGTAGAACCACCCATAACTGATCACTTAAGCAATTTTAGACATGGTTTGATGTTGTGCAACACAAAGCAATATTTTTAGAGGTGCAATGATAGAAATGCTAGGGATTGCAAAAACTTTGGTAGTTTTATTGCTTGAATTGAAATTATTATGAATTTTCAAAGGCAAGAAGTGCACTAGACCCATTGCCAATCTTTGGACTCTTCCAATTTCAATCACTCAAAAAATTAAGTTTACACTAATTGCTTCCTACTTTCTTGTGCACTAAGTTGAGACATGTGACATGAACTTTTAATCCCAACCTTGAAAAGATGAAAAAAAAACTTTCTAGCCTTTGTTGGAAATTAGTCAATCTACAGTTGGTTATGGGGCACTGGTTGGTAATGGGTGGTTCTACCTTGTAATAGGTTGTTTGTTTGTTTTTTGTTTTTGTTTTTTACAATGAGATCTTTTGGACTATGTGTCCTCTAGTTGCATTTATGGTATTGTCAAAAAGCCTTCATCAAAGAGGGATGTAAGGCTTTGTCAGTTTTGTGGCATCTCAACTCATAATGAAAAAGTTATTAAATTTCAAAGTTTTCATGAATTAAAAAATCAAAATATTACTTCTACTTCTACTAGTGTGCTTTTAGCCATTGCCACAACCAAAATAAATGTAAAAATATTTTAAAATTTTTAATAACTCAAAAATCCATAACTTTCTTACCTTGAGTTGAGACACCACAAAACAAAGCCCATGCACCTTTTCTTGCCTAAGGCTTTCCAATAATACCATGAATCTGATCAAAGAACAAGCGGTATGTTGGTTTGGGAGAATTCAACGTAACAAACAAACAACCTATTTTAACCCTAGAAAGGCCTTGGGATTTCGTGTAGTTTGAAGTCGAGTTTTTGGAATTTGGTTGCTCATGTGGAGATATTGTGGTTGTTCATGTGGAGGTATTGTGGTTTAGATTTATTGGACTTCACAAGCTGCAATTTTCAGTAGACTATTGAATCCGTATCTCTTGATTTTGTAGGTGCAAACTGTCAATGAGAAGACGGACTATTGAGTATTGCTTGATTGTTGCAGGGTGACCCGTCGTTCTTCCTTCCTTATTTCATCGCATTAGGGACATGGGCCGCACGGAGGGTCGAGAGCGTTCCTACGATCCTCCGGATAAGGATTCGCGCCTGCCTACCTCCGCTCCACGTACTCAAGGTCTTGCGCTCTCCCCCTGTCCCCTCTCGCCTCCTTCCATCCCGGCCTTCCTTCATGTTTCATCTCCCTTTCGAGCTAACTTTCGTCGCAACTCACTAGGGTTTGTCTACCAGCAACCCCGAAGCTCAATCCTATCTCTCAACTTTGTGTTACAAGTGAACATTGTCCAACACCAAACAATTTGGTTCAATCGAAATTGCAGAGTCTAGGTGTGGTTGGACCACGCTCATTTGGGGAAAGATTGCCTGCCTGCCTTTCTTCCTTCCTTCTTGCATTGAATCGTTGCAGTTGAGGCTTGCTGTTCATTCATGCTTCAGGTTTCTTGGTAGACGTGGTGTGTCTTGGTTTAGGGTAGGCAGATAGGTAGGTCGAAGCGTTAATATAAGACTACTGCCAATTCTAATGGCACTCATATGTGAGTTATTTTGCACTCTTAAAAGATGAGGACAGTAGTGAAGAAGAGAGGACGCGACGTGATCGCAAGAAATACAAGGCTAAACTCAAGGAGAAAAAGTCGTATCATAAACATCATAAGGAGAGGTCGTCCAAGAGTGTTCATAAGAAGTCTAAGGACGCGAAGAAGAGGAAGCACAGGAGCAAGTATTCTAGTGAAGATGATACCTCTGACTCTGAGACCAGTAGCGACTACAGGAAGAAGAGGCGCTTGCTGAAGGAGGCCAAAAAACTACTCAAACGTCAGGACTTCTTTCCTTCTTTCTTTCTTGTCAGTAGTGACGAGTAACGTTTGTTCGTGAGGTCATGTTGTGCAATGAATGTGTACACCTAATTTCAAGTTATTCATTTCTGACTTAGTGTGAGGCTCCTGAGAGTTGGCAAGGGTAAATTCTGGTCCCAAAGTATATGTTTATTGATTTCCGTCTGACGCTTTGCAGAGCATAAGTCGAGAACAAAGGTCATCCCCATGGAGCCTGCACCCGCTGGGTTGAAGGTTTGATACTCTTCCCTCTGACTATTAAGCAGTTCGACTGGGTGTGAGTTTCATTAAAGCGTGTTAGTTTCAATATCCTTCCTTTTTCTTCTCGCTCTCCCTCTCTCTCATCTGCAGTTTGCTCAATGGGGGTATTTTCTGCAGTTCGATAATATTGTGGAGGAAGACTATTTTGCAAAAAGCATCGAGTTTGCAATGTGGCTGAAAGAGGCAAAAGGTCTCTTTTTCTCCAACTTAAGCTCGGAGGAAACGCACRAATTATTCGGTACCTTTGTGGAGATCTGGAATGCTGGAAAACTGAGTGCCAAGTACTATCAAGGCATCGATGTTGCCCCACGAACAACCCATAAGTGGGGTATCAAACTRGATAGGAACGAAAATGCTCTACTTGGTGAGTGTTTCTTTCTTTCTCATCTTGCCAGGATCCTTCCTTCATGTATATGTTTAATACCATAATAGGATGATAAGGGGTGTTGGGTTGTGTAGTGAACCGTAAAACTCTTGATTTGTACATAAATGTATGTTAAGGTCATTTACACCTATGGCTTTTCTGATGTCTTAGTCCGCTTACGTTTGTGACTAATTGTAATGATCTGCTTTCTTGCAAGGATTGGAACAGGGAAAAATCAGAGAATATCTTTATTCATTGCGAGTGCATTTGATGACACTACCTGTTGACTTAGGGCATCTATTCATTCTACTGTGGTGATTTYGTTTATTTTCCAATAACTTAGTCTACTCTTTGAATGCGTTGCAAATCCTCCAGGTAAAGATGAGGATGACATCATAAATGAGAAGAAGTTACAAAAGTTAGAAGGGAAAAAGTTCAGGAAAGATCAGGAATTGCTTATGGAGGAGCTGCTTCCAAAAGCTACTGGCCGGGAGGCATTGCTAGAGAAGAAGGCACTTCGACGTGAGAAAACTCGTGCTCGTGACGATAGCCCAGAGATTTTCAGAGAGAGAGATGTGATGGGTGGAGGAGATGACTTCCAACAAAGGTGTGTGACCAACTCTGTTGATCAAGTGAAACTACGTCCACAGAGAATTCTTTGTAGAAATTGCCTGATCATTTTAGTCTTGTTAGCATTTTCCTTTGTAACGGTATGAATGTGTCTTTAAGCAATTCAATTGTGGGATATGGTGAAGGTATAGATTGATAGCTAYAGTGYRTAGCGACTGAGGATTACGCACGCTATGTAAATAATAGCTTCATACCTTGGAAGAGTAGTTTGGTGTAGTTTATGCAGTAGCATCTGGTGACAAGTTGTCAAAGTCTTCAGGATTGCAGAGTAGATTTGTTGCCTATCCAGTTGCAGGGCTTTGATGCAACTGAAAGCAGGGGATATACAGTGGTGTTCATTTAATCTATGTATTAAAATTTGTAATTCTAATTGAGGTTCTCTGGACAATAAATGTCCTGCAGGCTTGCACGTGAGCGGGCATGGCGAGAGAAGAAAGCGGCAGCGAAGTCTGAAGGTTTTATGGAGAAGATATCTGCGTTTGAAGAAAGAGAGGCAGCTGCTATGAATCAATTCAAAGCAATGGTGAATATGTCGGGCGGAAAGATGGTCATTCCTAAGCGGAGTGATGTTTCTTGACGTCTCATTTGTTTTATATTAGACTCATTTTTTAAGGAGTCTCAAAGCTTTCACATTGTACCACCTGTCAACCGTTTTAATGCTAGCTTTTTAGTGCGATCAACTGAGAGCTTGAGTAGCTTGCGTTTTAGATCCTTCACTGTTTTGGTGATTTAGGGTGTAAGGCCGAGGCACCTATTCCCAACGCAGTACCCTAAACCAATGTTGAATATACGTAGATATACAAAGCAAAATATGATTTTGAGGGTACACCATGTATTTGAACTTCACAAATTCATAGTTTATTCATACACAATCAGAAAATTATCAATTTTTTTGTAAAATTCTTTAATTTCAATTTTCAATGTTTTAGGAATCAATTCAATGTGTTGATTCCGCCTCAGTGATGCGAATGGGTGCCTCCACTTGAGGCTCGTTAGTATATTTAGAGGGTGTCAAAGTTGGTAGCAATGAAATTTCTTTTCTTCGGATTGAAAAAACGTCATTTTGACTTGTATTTCAATACCCCCACTATACATTCATCCAAACATTCATATTCAAAATTGGATTTTTGATGCTATAAATCAATCTTGAATGATATTCACTTTTAAAATATTAAAATTAATAATTTAGTATGATTATGCTGCACTTTCAAGTTTTGTCAACACCAAAATGTGGTTTTGAAGGCATTTACATCCAAACACATTGGTTCTTCTATTCATTTGAAGTTTTTTTAACCCCTAAAGGATCAAGTAAACATGTTTAGAGGCCCAAAATTGCTTCAAGACACTTGTCTTCAAAGCAAGGTTGAAATTCTTAGCAATATTTATTTATTAACCCCTGAAGGACTAAACTGCGTTTTTTGGCAACATAGCAATTTTGGGCAGCTCACTACGAGTAGAGTTTTTGATTTTTTTTCTTTGAAATTTTGCACACAACATGTGCCTAAGGAGTAGCTTCAAGGCCCAACAATTTGCATAACATTTGATTACATGGTTAAAAAGTTATGGTATGATATGTTGTTTTCATTGCTTAGCGGGCAGGGCTTGCAGCAAAAACAACTTCTTGAAAAATCACTTTTAAAAAAAATTAAAATTAAAAATTGGTTCTCTAGATCTATATATACGTGGAAAGCTTTGAATCATTCCATTTGGATTAATGAGATGAAAGTTATGGGAGTCTCTACTCTAAATAAACTTTGAAGCCCTTTATCAAATTCAATTTTACATATTTTTGGAAAGAAATGAAAATATTAAGTATAGATTGTGTACTACAACATTACAACCATTGGGATTGGCATTTTTCAATTCCATGAATAAATTGTTAATAGTTTAGTATTTTGAACCATTTTCTACTTCTTCTACTTACTATTTTTTTCCTATATGTTGTACAATTACAAATGACCTGAAAATTTTCAAGCATGTGTCCAACTTGCCTTGAAAAATGCCTTCCAAAGAGTAATCACCATTTGGGACATTTTTTTCATACACATGCTTGGTTTTTGCAAGGCCAAAAAAAGTTTTTTTTCCAATTCAAATGCTAATATCTTGCAATCTACATTGTGGAAATTCCTGAAATTTTTTCCACATGTTCTCAAATTGGTGTTCTACAAGATCCTATGGACACATGTGTTCAAAAAGTTTTTAAAAGAAATTTGGTACTTGTCCTAGAAATGGCAGTTTTGGAGCGATTTGGTGAAAACATAGTCGAAAACCTTTAGGGTTAACAAATGTAACCATAGGATCTATTGGTTGTTTAGCCGGCTCTGGAATCCCCTTACACTTGACTGGAAAATTACTGCAGGTTGCCTTGCAACTTGTGTGTGTCAAAAGAAAAAAAAAAAAAAATCATAACTAATTCATACTTTGTCTGAAAAATATAATTTCAATTGCTCTCACTAATTCTCACACTTGGGGGTGCCCCGTCAATATGCTGTTAGCGTGGTGGTTTATGATTGGCCTGGAGCTGCTCTAAAACCCTGGTGCAGGTGTCTTACCCTGCGCTTCTGCTATACAGAAAATTGGCTGTGCWGCAGGCCGCCAGCAAATCGAGGAAGGAATCGAAACTGAAAGGACGAGTTTATCCGGAGAGCAAGGCAGCCTAGCCCTTCGTGCGACGGAGCTTGCGGGATCATCCGTCATGTCGGTTGCCTTGCTTCCTTCTATCCAGCTGCAGCTGCAGCCCTGCCTGCTGCTCCGAGCTTGAATGTCCGTCCCCAGGAGTAACTTGTCCCCAGGACTAACTTAGTGTCGTACGCTCCTCAGCTTCGCGGGGGATCATTTCTCAGTTCTCATGTGAGCACGAGCACTCCTTCAGGCATCTGCACTTCGCAGGTGCATTTCTCCTAAATTTTTTATGAGAGCTCTCCATGCCATCTCGATCCCGTGGAAATTCGTAGGGCATTGGCGTTAGCGCATCATGCAGGACAGGGATGGCATGGCGCGCTTGCGCAGGCACAACCGCCGCTTGTTGCCTCCCCCGCTCTTCTCCCTCCAGCAGGAAGATCCTTCAAATTCGGGGCGYGAGAATGCCGACCTCGCAAGGCGAACATCCTGTGAGCACTTGACGTTCCTGGACGGACGACGCAAGTACGTGTGCGCGGCGTTCGCCAGTCACGAAGAAGAGACTCCGTTTCTGCGCTCAGCCAATCACGCGGAGTACGGCTACTTGCGGGCGGGGAAGCGCATGGGGGGCTCGCTGGTGTCTGTGTTGCTGGACGGGTTTGCGAGGGAGGCGGAGTCCGATTCCACCTGGAGGAGGAGAGATAGGGTTTCGCGTGGGCGGGGGGAGTTCGTTGTGGGATGTGTAACTGCGGTGGTGAAAATTGCCGCGCTTCTGCTCTCGAGGTCGCTGTGTGAGGGCGCGTGGCCTGTGATGCAGGTGCTCAGCATTTGTACTGTGCCGTTCGGAGCACTGAAGCAATTGGTAAGTCAGGAGTATCTAAAATTAGGTCAATTGTAGGGGAGGGAATTAGGGGAGGGTTTAAGATGGCTTGAAGGAGTCCGCATTTCTGAATGTTTGAATTATCTGGTCATGACGATGCCATAGAATTGATGTTATTCTGTTTGCCTTTACTTGAGGCATTATTTAGCCACTGAATCGTGAGCGTCTGATAATAACGACCGTTTTGAGTAAGATTCAAAATACATATACATTTTTGTTCTGTCAAACAATAGAAGAAGCCATTTTAGTATTCCGTGTTCGAGCTTGTTGACCAAAACGTACCCTTGCCTCCATGAAACAATATTCCAACATTTTGGTTTCATTTTCCTTTTAAAAGTTTAAGTAGTCTATTCATCTTTTCTATTTAGACGAAAATCCATACATTTCATGAAATCGTGAATTTGTGTTGCATTTGCAGGCCCTTCCAGAGCCGGCAAGGAGGTTGATTGAGCCGATAGCAGGCCCAGTGTTGGGAATAACAGTTGCTCAGCCGATTGTATGGTTGTGTATGCCCAATTTTTATCGCACACTCAAGTTCTGGAAACGTCTCCTGCCTATTTACTTCCGGTACTGACTCCTGCCCTGGTAATTTTTATTGCTTTGGTTCGTCCATGGGCAGGGCGTGGGGTGCTTTGAGGATTTCTCAATTTATATTCAAATTACACATGAATTAGTTCGTACGGAGTATCATAAAAAAATGGAGAGGGATTATGTCAGTTTCGCGTTGAGATGTTCGTTCAGAAGCAAGAGAACATTTATGTGTAGCCCATAGGGCTGCCGTGTGTCAGGTACATGAAGACGAAGCGGCAAGTGAGGAAGATGAATTTAGCTGAGCGGGACAAAGTATGGGCTGTGCGGCACGAGTGGGGTGGTGAGAAAGTGCATAGCTTAGTTCTGGACATGAGTGGATTTTACGTCAAATCTGCACAAATTCTAGCCACTAAAGCTGTAAGTTATCTGGGCCACGTTTTCTGTTGACGTGAGTTGATAAGGCAATGACGGTACCTAGTAAGCTTGAATCAAAGGCCTGTGAAAGTATTCTGAAACTGGTGTGGATGAGCAGGACTTTGTACCCGAGCCTTGGATCCGGCGATTATCCAACCACCTAGACAACGCTCCACCTCGCCCTTTCCCTGAAGTGCGACGTAGCATTATGCAACAGCTTGCTACTTGTCCTCGCAGGAAATCGCTGTCTGTTGGTGCAGGAGGGCTGGTACCACTGGAGGAGGTTTTCTTAAATGTAGATTCTACCGCTCTTGCTGCTGCTTCTATCGCTCAGGTAAATTTTTTTCTTCTCTTGTAAGTGTGGATTATGAGGGTCGAGGTAACATTGAAATGGCTCACTGACCTGGAGTACGCCGTCTGGTTCATTGCCYTCTAGAATCATTTGGGATTTACGTAGTTTTAATCGCTTGCGAATCCTCTTGTCAAGGTAGGTGCCGTGCTGAATCTGAGTAGGCATTTTGTATATGGGTTGAGAAGGTGCATGCAGGTATTCTTCTAGATAGCACTCGTGTGGTGATCAAGGTTCAGCACCTTGGTATGGAGAAAGTAATGGCTGCTGATCTGCGGAATATTGGTTGGGTATGACCTGACCTGGACTTGATTAGGAAGGTGCCAARTTATTTTATTAGAGTATTTCTAAGTTGGGGCACTGCATAGACTTGAATTTCTTGCTTGCATTTCAGGTTTGGGAAGCTCCATTTATGTTCACAAGAGCGTGGTGTTTACCTTCATCATGGATGTGTTCCATCAGCTTACCAGTGTTTTTATTTTGGTTATTTTGTTTCAGGTGGCAAATTTCTTGCAAGGCCAGCTTCCTTTTGATCTTGTCCCAGTAAGTGGGTTTTGAATACATCGCTCAGATGTTCACCTAGATGGGCACTTTRTCCTTTTCTCTTGCATTTGGCCAATGTCAAACTGGGACCAGTGTCTAATGTTTGCAAGGTGGAGTAAAACCATTAGTAGCTGATATTTGAATTATTATGCTAAATTTAGTTGAAAACGATTGTTTCTTTGCCTGATGTAGATCGTAAAAGAGATTCAAGCCACCATTCCTTTGGAGTTTGATTTCGATCGTGAAGTTTGGTTTATGGTAAGCCCACGTACTTGTGGCCCTTAATWTTTCAAGCATCTTGTCCCCWCTTCCATGTCTTGCAAGTTAGTTTATTATTGTATTTCATGTGTGGTGGCATTTGAAATTGGGGCTGTGGCTATATGATTCAAACAGACAAACATAAAGCGGAGCTTAAAGGAGGGTGGTTTCGACCAAATCCAATGTCCCCAGCCCATACTAGATTTATGTTCTAAGCGACTTATTGTTATGGAGGTAACCACCCTTCCAACTATTGTTTTTTGCCACCCTTAAATTTATTTCTTATCCTGTTCCACGTTATGTAATCCCATCTGACTTCATATCATTGATCGAAATGCTGAAGATTATCTCTTGTTTTGGCAGAGATTGGATGGTGTTCCATTTACTCAGATTCTGCACTCGAAGGCACCAGTGGCCTTACAGAGGAGGTAAGCTGGGAATTTCCTGAGCTCTATATACTGCATATTAACATGCACGATCCCAGAGCATGGAATTGACTCTTTTATGTGTTCGATTAATTTGGGCTCGATAACGGAGACGAGATCCATGCACTACGATTGACATGCAATTATCATACTGTTGCAGGATACCTGAGGTCATTCGGGCTTTGGAAGTCTTGGTTCATTCCTATGGACAGGTACCTTTTTTCTGGACCTATTAAATTTGCATGATCTCGCATTACTAGGACTGCATTTGGCTGATACCCTCGGCATTGCTGTGCTTGGCAGATGCTATTTATAGATGGCGTCTTCCATGCTGATCCACATGCCGGGAATCTCTTGCTACTTTCTGATGGACGCCTCGGTCTCATTGACTTTGGGCAGGTAATTTATATGTTTTTGATCCATTGCCTACTAGGAGTTATAAAATATTTTGGACGTTTAGTATCAGAATGTTACCTTCTCTGATTTGGGGAACAATAAACCTAGAGTTCATACGACATTCTTTTTAAGTGGTGCGTCCAATATTCACATTGCGCAGATTAATTTCTAATTCTCTCTCTTSCATGTGGTTGCCAGAGCAAGGTACTTGACAAGGAGATGCGCTTGAAACTGGCACGGATGATTAATTCCTTAGCAAGTAATGAAGAAGCACAAATTGCAAGAGCACTGATCAATTTGGGATTGAGGTTTGAGGATGTGAATGGTGGAGTGGTTTCCGAACATAGGCTGGCATTAATGGCTCGGATACTTTTCGACACTTGCTATGTACAAGAGGCGACAGTGTCTCCTATGTCTCAAGACTCCATTTTGCGGACAACGCCACTTAAAGCGTTCAATCAGTCTGTATGGATGGTACGTCTGCTTGACCTTTTCGCTCTGCAGCTGGTTTTTATGCTACTATGGCTTTATAGTCATTCAATATGAAATTCAATGGTTCAGATCTGCTATGGTAAATAGTGCGATTCCTATAGATTGAATTTCCTCGACAATAGTGACTGGTGCAGGATTCTCTTGAGCAGGCTCTCTGAATTGGACTATGGGTTCCTGTAGTTAAGTCGGACATTTTAGCCTTATCATAAACCCTAGTTGCTATACTYTTTAGGATTTCTGTGATTTACGGGGATCTTCAAAGAGCACCTTGAAGTCGGAATTTTGGGTTTTCATCTGGGGGGCAATTCACTGCATCCGGTTTGGAGGAATAATCCCTGTCGTATGCCGGTTTGCCTTCCCCGGATCCTCTTTCGTACACAGTAGCCAGTTTGGATTAAAGGGTTGAAAAAACTAGGTCTTCGGTTGAAAATCGTTTCAACCGAGGGCTGCATTGGGAAACTCAATGCATCCATAGAGAATGATTTTCAACCGGAATTGAAATCTCATCCCAACTCCAACCCATCCACCCGTATGCAGCCCACCCTTGATTTGAAAATACTTCACCCCGATTAGAAATCTTAACCCAAACTGAATTCAACCCTGTGTGCGGTTCCCCTTCAAATTTACCAAGTTCCTGGGCATTGGGTTACAGTTTCTGGTTTGTAGCGATGCAAGTGTGTGGACGTATTGTGTGATTTTGTTGTATCTGATTTCGCCTTGTTCCGTGACTGCAGGTTGTGCGTGCACTAGTGATTCTTAGAGGGTTGTGCTTTGCATTGAAAATGGATTTGTCRGCAACGGCAATTTGGTTTCCTTATGCTCAAGCTGCATTAGCGGCAGCGGGCGAGACTTGAACCCGGTGGATTCTGTAGGAGCTTGTCTATTTATCGTGGCAGTAGAGGTCGCGCTGGTTTCATAATGAGTACATCAATGTTATGTTTGAGCCTTATGGCTGGAATTCATATTTTTATCGAACATCTCTTCTTCAAACCATCAAACCATCTTGTAGGAGGCTTTGAAATGGATATGTGATGGTCAAGGAATGGACTATTGATTATGTCATAGCGTAACAAGATTTGGTTCACACTTCTTCAAGAGCTTTCCCAAGCCTGGCTCAGTGGAGTGGCTCAGTGGAGAGGCCCGGCAAGAGTCCCTTTGGCATGTTTGGCATGTTTGTAGAAGGTGCCTGGCCTTTGTGTGGATGCCTTGCCCCACGACAAATCAGTTTAAGGGGATGGGAAGAGGGACAAGTGTGCTGAACTAGGATGGTAGGTTCCCACCTCATGCCTAGGTCAGCACCGCATTTTTCGTATGTGGAATATGGCAAAAAAAAAAAGTCCACTAATTGTACCTGGGAGACATTGCCCAAGTACATATCACATCATGGCCAATAACCACCTCTTTGGAGTTTACTTCCAAAATTTGGCCATGGCTGGCCTTTTCTTCACCTTTGCCGAGCCTATCGTGGGATACAGACACGTGCTCGACCCGGACAAATACCCAGTCTGTGCCTTTTGCAAGGTAGGTGAGGGGATGCTTTAATGGATGGTGTATACTTCTTCAATGGATGGTTTAAGAGCTAAGGTGGGTCCATTTCTAACTAAGTGGATTGGTGTTCATTAAGATTTTTCAAAATTAGAATTGGCGGCCCAACCACCTTCTTACACATGCTAAAAAATCTGAAATAATGATTTATGATAAGCATCCATTTAAGTTCTAGTAAAGGTTGCATTTTGGAACCTTCTCTATTATTTTTTGCATATTGCAATGCTTATTTTTGGTAAAGCCATATCTTTTTTGAGACTCTCCATGTGTAGGTTTTGCAAGGGCTATGAATCAAGATTAGATTCCTATGGCAAATTTCTTTGGTAATTTGTAAATGCTCCAAAATATATTAAAACAACTTGTATTAGATCTCGCATCAATTTGTCTTCAACTACAAAATAAGGGAAGATGCTTGAGTACATTTGAAAACCATCAAAAAGATTGACCAATTCTTAAAAGGTGTCTTCATGAGTACACTACCTTAACTCTTAATCATCTGGAGGGCTTTCACAAGAAGTGAACACATTTTTGAGCTATTGTTTGAAATACATGAACTAATATTTGTATGAAATGTTTTTTATCATTTGAATGTATAGAACTATATATATCTTGGAGGTGCATCTTTGACAAAAAATTCGTGATTATTAGATTTTACATGTTCAAGATCATAATGTTTGTATGAAATCTATTTCAATTGTGAAAAATGAGATTTTGGAGGTGATTTGATTTAGTGAGTAAATGTAGGGAATTATTAGAATTGAAGTTGAACTAGTTCATTAATGAGTGCACCTTACAATGACACATTATACATGTACTATGTTCTCCTACAAAATTTTCAATGATTTTTGGAATTCATTGTTTTTTAGGATATATGATGCTCCACATAGGATTATGAGAACTTTGTAGAACATCCACTTACAATTCAAAGAGAGAAACTGAGAACAAGAAAATTGAAGACACAAAGATTTGTTATAATGCCATGCATGTATTTTTTGAAAAGTATATTATTTGGCTTTGAAAACGATATTGTACTCAAAAATTGAAGACATGGAGGCTTGTTTAAATGTCATGGAAATCTTTTTTTTTCTTAAACATTATTTGTTTTTTAAATAATACATTGAATTTAAAATTGTAACCCTAAATCAAGGTATATTTAATGCAAATTAAGAAAAAATTTGTCTACATGTCAACTTGTATTTGGTTTAAAAGACAAAGTGTGCTCTATTTCAAAATGCTATGATCAAGCCCAACTTAGGTAGGTATATGAGCCCATTGTGAGCATATTTGTTGCCTTGTCTTTATAGGATGATTGAAACTTTGTAAATTTTTAAACAAATGTAAGAGAAGGAAAAAAAAATTGAGATTACACTTTTCCAACAAAATTATCAATTTCTAGTGAACTACCCCAATAGCCCCAACTACTCACTTGACTTTCTCCAAAATCAATATAAACCAACTTAAACCAAAATAAACCAACTTAAAGTACATCAATGATGGTCATGTTACTCACCTGAAATGGTCATTGTATTTTCCTAAAATGAACACAACATTATAGATAGTCAATCTATCTCATGGTTTTGCAACTATAAAGCAAAAGTTCCTTGTGTTGTTGAGATGCTTGGTTACTATCACTTAAAACTTTGATTGGAGCCACTAATGCATCCAACCGTGGCCTAAAAGCCCATTTATCCCTTAAAGGACCAAGTGATTTTTCAATGTACTCAAGAAATCTTAGTTAGATTTGCATAAAGTTGATGTTGATGATATGTTGACACAAGGTAAGAATATGTATCTTCTTGACAGGAATAATATTTTTTTTATTGGGTGCTTGGATCAAAACTTATGCAACTTTCGAAGTAGGTTGGGCAACTTTTGATAGCATGTGCAGAACTCCTCCTCTAATTTTGATATTTGGAAGGTGTAATTAACATGATATAGGATGAAAATGTTAATAAAATAACCATATAGTGTGCAAAAATCTCATTCTAGGATAATTTAAGTTTGTTGACGGGTGATTGCAAGAAACACTTGTACTATTTGTTGCATTTTGGAGCAGTACTCATAAACTTTTCTAGAATACTTTAAAAATAAAAAAATAATTTTTAAAATTTCTTAAAAATATAGTCAATGTATACACCTTTAAGATGAAGATAACCACCAAAGGAAATTCTTAGGAAAAATTTCTAACTATGAGAACTAAAAAAGTGCCAAATCTCAAGAAAATAGGTGTTTTGATGTGAATATTACTCAAAAATAGTAAAAATAAGTAAATTCAAAAAATAAAAATTGTCCATTTGTAACAACTTTATGGAGATGGTTGTCCGCCAAAAAAAACACCAAAATAATTATTTATATGTTTCAAAATGCAACCTGTATACAACGCTCTTTAGACCAATATAGAACACACTTGGAACATGATTTTGAAAATCCCTCTCCTAGAAAGGTGTATTTTTATTAGAAGAACTAGCCTACCAAATTTCACAATCTAATTCTTCAAAAACCGTAGTGGTTAGGTACTAAAAACCTCCAAATTGGCAAGTGTGACATTGAATCGGGCTCTATTTTTGGACAGTAAATTATTTTTGAAAATTACAAAAAATTAGTAAAGGTCCATAGTAGTCATGAATACCTACCCTATAAATCTTGAGTCATTTGGAGGCAAAACAAAAAAGTTATGGCCAAAAATCAGAGCACACAACGTGTGATGCAAAATAGGACAAGTGTTTCTTGCAATCACCCTGACTCTAATAGATATGGTCTATAAAAATCTTTAATTTCCTTCTAAAATCAATAATTTTTCAATCTCCGTGGTCAAAGCTTCCAAAACTTTTTCTACACATTTCTATGTTTGTTAGTCTAATACAAATTTGTATGAACAATTTTTTTTTTTTAATTATTTATTTCTCGTAGCCCTAAAAAAAGGCGATTTTTGACAATTATGCTTGAAATATGCCTCGGTCTTTTAGGGGTTATTCAAGAATGACAATTTTAGGTTGCCAACATGACAAGTTGTCTAGGATGGTCTTCCAACCTTTTCTCTGTTTTTTATAATACGGCTTGTATTTAGGTATGAGCACCTCAAAGCAACACTTTTTCTACTCCTACTATTTCAATGATCAAATGGCAAATGTTTTAGAGAGATGTTTAGCAAAATCCAAAGAAATCAACAATCCAAATTGTTTTATAATTTTCCATTGCTCAAGTAGGGGAGGCAACCCATTTCCGATCACCTCCCTATTTCCAATCAATAGAATGTTGTCTTTCCATGAAGTTATGGCACAATTCATAGAGTAGTTGTGGCTCATTATGATTGGTTGCAAGGACCTCAATATTGCAATCAACCCTTGGTCGATTTTGCAATTAGCCTATGGTCAAAAATAGAAAGGCCTATATCACCATTATAGGTTGAAGAGAATCTTCCACTAAAAAATTACTAGTAATTTCATTTTATGTAATAAAATTTTGGAAAAATATGCAATCTTTCCAAACTCTTTTGTTGTACATGGGAAAAATTCCACATTCAAAAAACTTGCGCTCCAAATATGCACAATTGCTTATTTGATCAGAAATGGGTTGCCTCCCCTAATATTTGGCAAATTTTTAAATTTGAGAATATAAGATTCCCTATATATAACATTAGAGTTCTCTTGAAGGAACATCCTTAAAGCAAAGTATGTGTCAACTCTCATGAAACTTTCTAGTGGTTTTGAGTAATAAAAGTATTCATCCAAGTCCATTTTTTATGTGTTCGAAAACAAGAAGGTGACACATTTAGTTGTATTTACCTTAGGCACATGGCCCACTAAGTCATGGTGTCACAAGGTAGTCACATTTGTCCATTACAAATTCTAGCACAACACAAGCAATACAATAACCACACCTAAAATGGACAATTTCTCAACTTTGATTCCTATTTTTGAAGTGGAAATGATCTCCCTACTATAAGAAACCCGCGTTTTAGGTGTCTAGCCCAAATTTTTACTAATGGGTTTTAGCGGACATTCAATGTGACAGCTTGTGTTTTTCTGTCAACTGAAATGTCCAATAACATCAATGTTGACACAAAAACAAGGTTTAATACATTAGATGTCCACTAAAATCTGTCTATAAAAATTTAGACTCATCACTTAAAATGCAGGTTTTTTTATAGTGCCCCAATGGTGCACATTTCAAGGTCAAGTATAAGGTGGAGTTGGGGGCCGTTTTGAGTATTGCGCTATTCCATTTATAGTATTGCGCTATTCCATTTATAGTATTGTGGAGATGGCAAATTGGCAACCTTGCAAAAGTTCAATTTTGGATAAAATTTGTGACATGTTTTAATACTACTAGTGTTGATTTCTCCATGTGCATCAAATGCATTTTGGCATTACATACATGACACTTTTTGCACCCTATCCCTTGCATTTTTGAAAAATTGTAACCAATTCACAATGCATTCAAAACTTATGGGACCACTTCCATTTTGATTCATAGTCCTTCACCAATGTGCAAAAATTGTTGTTCATTGTCTACAACACAATAGATATGCCACAGAGTTTATTTGCGTGATTTTAGGTGTCGTTACCTTAGCAACATTCAATCTCAGTTAAGCTTAGCATGGGCATCTGCCCAAAAAATTGCAACAATTGCAAACATGTGTGTTGGAGCTCCTTCAAAGGAGCATAAAATTGAATGAAAGTGCTACATATGCTTCTCATGGAGGCTATGTCTTTCTCAACTCTTGTCTTAGAGCCAGTTGCCATTGCAAGTTGGAGGTTAGATAATCAAACTAGCCTAAGGTTGCCATTGATGTTGGAACTCCAGTGACCCTCCAACAACCCCTCCACCCCTCTAACCTCCTTGTTTTTTGCCTTTAAAGACCTAAAGGGCTTGGACGGATGGCCGGAGGGTCTTAATCCTTAAACGCCGAGGTGGAGACTAAGGAAATTATCAATTTTGGTGCCATGGGAATCATTGGTCTACCAAAATCCAAAACCATGCATTGGAAGACAAACTACTATTAAAGATCTTCTCTTTCCACCCCTAATTTCAAAGATGAATAGTTGCACTTCTGTCCTACATAGGAAGATGCTCTCATTCATCGACTAGAAAATGACCTTGACGTCGTTTAAGGGTTAAACACAAGATTTAATAATGATGTAGACTAAAATGTTACTGGAGTTCCACCAAATTTGTCGCTACGGTGCTCAAACTTGGAAGTTATGGTGGAGAAGCAAACAAAAATGTTAATGTGATTCCACCAAATTTGCAGTTCCGATGCTCAAATTCGGAAGCTGCGGTGGAGAATCCGGAAACTGCTCTCCTAGTTGGAACGTCCAGCCACCCTCCAGGTCCAGGGCTCCGAATCGTCAATGGCTCGTGTTGCCCAAAACGTGTTCGGCATGCGGAACCATTCCTTGCTGAGCACTCGATCCACTTAGGGTTTGATTCGAGGTCACGATTCCGTCTGTCGGCATCTGTTTCTTGTCAATCAATTCTTCCAGCGTGCAAAKAATTCCAGGAGTAGTCTTCAAGCCAAAGTTCTGATGGAATTGTGCTCACGGTTTGTTAAGAGCGCATTTCCATCGRYAGTGGATWAATTCCCATGTTGGCTACCATCGATTTAACRGAGGGAACCATTTCAGTGGAAACCAACCCTTTCACGATTGAAAGTACTCGCTAGCTAGGCAGCTGACGATGGTATGGCGACCACGCTCACAAGATTTCGCGGTGGCCTGGCGTTACTGGGTCCCGTGATCGAAGAAACAGGCAGGAAATTTAGGGTTTGCGGGGATGCACCCAGCACGCCATACTACATCACTCTTGTGACGAAAGAAGAATATCGATCCAAGCTMCTGGGTAGTACTGACGAGGAGACTCCTAGCATTTCTGTGGATGAGCTAYACTTCCTGGGACTGGGYGGTAGAGAAATCGACAGGGTATACTGGGTTGTTTGCGTRTGGTCCGCTGGGGCGGCATTTCGGAAGAAATTGGGTCTTCCAGCGAAGGATTTTCACATCACGCTCACAGGCCATGACGTGCACAGCATTGCCAAGGACGCGTCTTCCCTTCTGAACCCCGAGGAGCTTGTCTTGGTGTTTCCAGATTTCCCCTCGCAGAAGCAGGACCACGTGTTGCATCATCTTCACGGGATCCGTAGTCACCTCACTCTGCCTCTAACGATCTCGTCTGCAATCGCTCACCCGGAGTCTGCAAAGGKTTTTTTGCGATTGGGAGATGCGAGCGTAATTGACAATCCTAAGCTGTCGATGCTCGCGTATGCTCGTGCACTGTTGCTCGATGGTTCGACAGTGAGAAATTACGTCGCGCGGCGGCTTCGTCGCCTCGCGCCGTTCACCCATTACGGACCTCTCATGACCGGGCAAGAACGAGAATTGATCTCCGAGGAGACGAGAGAGATTCTGCTGCGAGATGCTTGGTGCGCCGAGGCTCGTGAGATTGGTCACGATTTGAATGAACATCCTCCGACAATGCTCGCTGCAAACTCGAGAGAACGGCTATGGTTTGAATCCTACGAGCTGCCTCGGTTCTTCTCGTGGATTGTGCCATACTTTCTGGCTGGCATGTCCACACCTCGCAATGCCGAGGATGTGGATGCGCTTGCGAAACTCGGCATCAACCGAATTCTCACTCTGACCGAAGAGGAGCCACTGCCAGCGTCTTGGTTTGCATTCAAGACGGTGAAGAACATCTTCATCCCCGTTGCGAATTACGAGGCGCCCACGTTCAAAGARGTGGATTACTTCCTTGACGCCATTCATGAGGAGCACACGGTTTGGTTGGTCCATTGTGGAGGAGGGAAAGGAAGGGCGGGGACGCTTCTCGCATGCTACATCGCCTTGTATGGCTTTCAGAAGCCGACCRGCGTGCAACAGAAGCCGATTTGCGACGCAGGCACCGTAATCAGATGGCTGCGGGCGATCCGACCTGGCTCCATTGAGACGGCGCAGCAAGAGCACTTCATTTCGAATTGGATCAGCTACCGCTGGAAATCGAAAACAGAGCCAGATTTCCCAGAACCCTCGGCTCCGATGCGTGTTGAGGGCCGTGTTCCAGAGCATCCTGAGCTTCTCATCCTTGTGGGGCTTCCCGGAAGTGGAAAAAGCTGGTTTTCCTCCTCTTTGAAGAAGCGCAAGCCCGCTGTGGACGTCGTGTCGCAAGACGAGAGCGGCTCAAGAGCGCTCTGCGAGAGCGTTGTCAGTAGACGACGGCCTGGCACCATKGTAGTCCTGGATCGTTGCAACCCATCCCCAACTGAGAGACGCGATTGGTTGGCTCTTGCCGATGCTGGCGACACCGTTGCAGTCTACTTCGACGTCGGCRATTCCCTTTGTACCCAAAGAATCGACCGCCGCATTCACCACCCAACTCTGCGAGCTGGACGATCCGCCAACGCCATGAACCAAATGAAGCGCCTCCTGATCAAACCGTCGTTAGACGAAGGATTCAGCGCCGTGATCACCATCCCATCGTTCGACGCAGCTCGCGAAGCGGTCAGACTTCTCGCCGGCACACCGCCGCTCCTCAAATTCCCTCGCACTCCGCATCTCATCAACCTCGGCGCCGCCACCGCAGACGACTTAGTCTCGCACAATTTCCACTCCACAGGCCCTGTCGTCATCGAGGAGAAGATCGACGGCGCCAACATGGGCATCTCCCTCGACTACAACAAATCCCTGGTGGTGCAGAATCGAAGCCACACCGTRAATTCACACTCTCACGCGCAGTTCCACCGCTTAGATGCCTGGCTGGAGCGCCACGCTCGCGACCTCCACTTCATCCTTTACCAAGACGACGAGTTCCCGGAACGCCACATCCTGTAYGGCGAGTGGGTGGTGGCGACGCACTCCATTGCGTACTCCGCTCTGCCCGACGTGTTCCTGGCGTTCGACTTCTACGACCGCGTCACGGGTGCCTTCGCCTCTCGGGAGATGCTCGCCCGAGTTTTGCAGAGCACGGGAATTCAGCAAGTGCCGCTCATTTGCGATCTCCAGCAGGGCGTGTCACGAGAGCAGATTCTGGAGCTCGCGAAGGGGACGTCGGCGTTCTATGACGGACCTGTCGAGGGGGTGTACGTTCGGTTTGAGGATGCGGAACGAATGCGCACAGTGGAGAGGGGAAAGGTCGTGCGAGCAGATTTCATCGCGGGGAACGAACATTGGAGCAAAGGAATTGTGAAATCGAATGGGATTTTAGAATCCTCGTGCTCCGCTTCCTSACGCACCTGATGAAGCTCATCTCGGAAGCTCATCTCCGACCTCTAACATTCTCGAAGCAGATGCGCTGTGGCACTGGAATTGATACATGGAGAATTAAGTGAGCCCTCATTCCCCCAAATCGTTGATGAAATGYGTGGAAAACCAAGAATCCTTCACCGAACTCAAACTCGTTGAAGAATCTTGTACAAGAGATGACTGGATAACCAAGAAGAAATCCTCTACCGAACTCGAACTCGATGAAGACTCTTGTACTTGCCCGGGAATGAGCAAGGCATCCCTCGTCAACTCGCTTAACCTCATTGAAGCTACTGTGACTCCCCCTATTGGAGGTATACCTTAAGACCTCTGCGCTTTGATGAGGGACCCTGCAATGAACAAACTCGTCATTTGCACCTGCCAAAAGAAGTGTTTTTTCCCCCTGTCTGCGAAGAGTAGACTACCAATTGCAAGGCGAACTGCCAGGAAGCATTTTGAGACTGTTGATTGAGGTTTGAGAGGGTATCCGAGGTTTAGGGTTTAGGGTTTAGGGTGACATTGTAACATTGTAACATTATTGGACATCAGTCCTTGAGGGTGGGTGAGGAGAGAGAGTGTGGTTGAACTTTTTGTTGACTGACCAAGGTCACAGTAACTTATTCATTAGCATAGAAACTGAACTTTTGAGTGATCAGCGAGAGAGAAAATGACATGTTTAGTGACGTACGAGAGGAGGAAACAACGTGAGAGATGATACTGCACAACCTGCTATTCAATCCTCGACGGCATCATCACCCGATGTGGGAGAGATGGAAAACAATGAACATTAGAAGATTTTAGTGTCTAAGATTTTATGCCACTGGAACCTCGATGCATTCACCACTAGAATCGTTGATTTCACTGAATATTTTTTTTAATGCAAAGCAGTCAACGAAACCTGAAAGCGACTAAGTTACTGTGCAGCAACCCTTGTACAGTCGGGTAACGAAATCTTACGAATTTTTGCCTCCCGCAGTGAAAAAATTTCAGACAGTCAACTTTGACATCCTCCTGAGGGCTGAAAAATGGGTTTTTTTAATGAATTTTGTTATACAAGCTCATCTACATGTTAATAACATATGTGCCAAATTTCATGGCCAAAAGATTTACACAAAAAAAGATATTCAAAATCTACCAAGATGTGTAGGTGTGAGAAAAATTTCACTCCTTCCAACTTTGACACCCTCCCAAGGGCTGAAATTTTTTTATTTTGATATG
Organism: Pleurozium schreberi; assembly: GCA_006891605.1. Classification (NCBI taxonomy): domain Eukaryota; kingdom Viridiplantae; phylum Streptophyta; class Bryopsida; order Hypnales; family Hylocomiaceae; genus Pleurozium; species Pleurozium schreberi. The sequence goes on from VACF01001656.1 coordinate 93,218, forward strand.
AAATTTTTTATATGGTATTGAATCTATGATGATAAGAAGTATGCCAAATTTCAAGTTCAAAAGATATACACAAAAAGAAGAATATGAAATCTACCAACATGTAGTTGTAAGGGACAATTTCACTACTTCCAACTTTGACACCCTCCCAAGGGTAGAAAAATTGGTTTTTTACCATGAAATGTTTTTGACAAGATTGCATCTGTGTTGATAACATATGTGCAAAATTTCAAGTTCAAAAGACTTACACAAAAAAAGATATTTGAAATCTACCAACATGGGGAGTTGGAAGAGTGATTTTTTGAGCCCTTGGTGTAGTGTCATTTTGTGGGTCAAAGTTTGAAACTGATGTAAAATATCATTCTCATAACTACACATGTTGGTAGGTTTCCAATAACTTTTGTTGGACAAATCCTTTGAACTTAAAATTTGACAGGCATTTCATTAACATAGAGATGATCTCATACCAAAAATTTCATGGTTAATAAACAAATTTTAGCCTTGGGGATTGTGTCAAAGTTGGCAATAGTGTAATCACTCTTCCAACTCCCCATGTTGGTAGATTTCAAATATCTTTTGTTGGAAAAATCTTTTGAACTTGAAATTTTGCACATATGTTATCAACACAGATGCAATCTTATTGAAAAATTTCATGGTAAAAAACCAATTTTTCTACCCTTGGGAGGGTGTCAAAGTTGGAAGTAGTGAAATTGTCCCTTACAACTACATATTGGTAGATTTCATATTCTTCTTTTTGTGTATATCTTTTGAACTTGAAATTTGGCATACTTCTTATCATCATAGATCCGATCCATGTAAACAATTTCATATCAAAATAAAAAAATTTCAGCCCTTGGGAGGGTGTCAAAGTTGGAAGCAGTGAAATTTTTCTCACAGCTACACATGTTGGTAGATTTTGAATATCTTTTTYTRTGTAAATCTTTTGGCCWTGAAATTTGGCACAGATGTTATTAACATGTAGATGAGCTTGTAAAAAAAAATTCATTGAAAAAAACCAATTTTTCAGCCCTCGGGAGGCCGTCAAAGTTGACAGTTTGAAATTTTTTTCACTGCGGAGTCAAAAATTCGTAAGATTTCGTTACCCGACTGTACATAACATTCTTAAACCCTCATCGCCGAATGGGACGAAAAGTGCCCTACACAGGCTGCAGTCCACTTTGAAATGCTCTAATTTTTGCAACCATTGTCAGAATTCAATAAAACTTGTTGGAAAAGTTGCACATAGTAGTCTAGTATCTATGGTAAAATTTTTAGATCAATCCAAGACATATTGAGTTTCTGAAAGTCATTCGAAGTTCTCAGGTTCAATTTGGGTTTAGCACACTGCATTGTGATGGCTGCAACTTCGGGGGATTGTATCTTTTTCATCAAATGTTTGGTTTCAATAAAATTTGTTGGTTTTTTTTTCCCATATAGGTCTAGTTATTGTGGTAAAAGTTTCATGCCAATCCAAGTTGTTTCTAATGTTTGAGAGAAATTCAAAGTTCAAAATCCAGAAATTTTTGCATTTCAGAGAAATTCGGCGGCTCATAACTTCTTCATATATGATCCTTTTCCAATAATTTTTGTTGGGAAAGTTGCGCTTACTAGTCTAGTTTTTGTGGTTAAAATTTCAGATCCATCCAAGACGTTATGAGTGACCGAGAAGCATTTTAGTAGAAAGAGATTTAGCCACAGATGCGATTTTTTGTTACTTTCTTCACTGTTTTTTGACATTTCAAATCCATTTTGTAGGCACAATGAGTTAATTTTATGATATTTTTTTTGACCAAAGTGTTCGTATTCTGATTTGGAATCACTTTGTGGTTTAAAGTTTTTTCATTTGAGTTGGTTTAGGAATCGAATTTCACCTCCAAATGTGTTTTTCAGAAAATTTCAGCACCTTTTTTCAAAACTAAAACATTATAATCTTTCAATCTATATAGTCAAATGACCCCAAATTTGTTCCACACCATCTACAATATGCACACTACAATATTTTACGGTTAAGATCTTCATAACTTACTAAAATTTAGACTTTTAACACTTGCAAAGGGAGGATGCCTTTAAGCATGGTTGGAACTTCGGCGATGAGGGGTTAACCCTTAAAGGACATTGCATGCCCGAGGGGCATTTTGAAAAACCAAACTTGAGTTTTCCATATAGTTTTTTAATTTTAATTGCTTTTAAGTTTAACAAAGAAAATAAAGTTCCAATAATCTACTTTTTATTCCAATTTGATTTTTTCAAAATGTTTAAAATTGCAAATTTTGTGACACATTGAAGATTGTATCTTGAAAGCTCAAAATACAACACTTTTTAACTTTTTCTTTTGAATTTCTTTTTGTGTAAACTCCTAGTACACACCAATTATGACATGATGTTTGACACGGTTGATTCCATTTTTCATAGAATTTTCATATTTATTTTAAGCGTTTTTGTAATTACTATGATTTTTATACTGAAATTTCTTCAAAAAATCATACGAAATTTGAATTGATGTTTTAAATTACGAAAAAATTAAATTAAGTTCTAAGTACATACATGTGAAAAATATCAAAAATTTGAAATGTATATTCTAATGTAGAAATCTAATGAAATTTGACCAAGCTTGGACATGGAATGTCTTCTAAGGGTTAACCTTCACTGGGGGGGTCCCTTTTGCTCACTCAAAATCTGGCCCCCCTAGCAACCAATCAGGACGTCTCCAGTCTCACAGCCCACTCTCTCACAACCAGATCAGCCAATGAAATTGCTTCTATTATAACTAAAATCCTCCTCCAGGTATATAGCGGAGGATTATACCTACACCTAGGGGGAGGTATAATACCTAGTTAAAAATGTTATGTAATGTGCTGAGTGAATCGTAGATTGACATGGCTCATTTTCAACCCAAGAAATCTATGCAAAACAATTTCTTTCTTCTATGCATGCCATGTCAAGGAATTGTCGAGTCCATTTTCGATTTCTGACTACTTTTGCTACCTCTTTCCTCGGAAAGAGTCTTGATAGCCATTAATTATTACTGAACATATTTTTTACCATCAAAGTGGGTTTTATATAGGGCAATGCCCGAGATTCCGAGAAGGAGGACATTGCGTGCAAAAAGGGCCGACGAGGAGGGCGGAGCCCGACGAGGAGGCACTCTTTTGCACGCAATGCTTGACGACTAGAGCCATTGGCCCGACGTAAATCACTACCGGAAAATGCATAATCTCGGATGACTAAAAAAATTAGGATGAAAAATCCGTAATGCCCGATTACGCAATTTTGTCCAAGTAATCGGTCATTACAGGCATGAAACCCTAATTACTCCGTAGAATCCTTCCTGGCAATGAACGGCGCATTTCCCGGCAGTGGTTTTTGCAATTTCTAGAAAGTTGGTTACAATAAGGTTACAAATCACGTACAGGTGGAGCAACTCGACGATGCAAATTGTGGAACAGAGGTGGGAGTAAGGTAGACTGCTATAAAAGCGACCGCTGTCTTCAAATCGACCCTATAATTATGGATAAAATGGACATGGAGCAGTTTTGAAGTGGATATGAGGTGCACATTGAATAGGCTGAAGAAGAAGTGCGGGCGCATTTAAGTACGTAAAGAACGTAGTAGGGTTGTAGTCTGAATTGCWTTAACACACAATCTGRTCCATTTYAAGATGTAGGAAGAACTGTACATTAATRTATTTAAAATAAGAGTTGGCCAACTAAMAACCATTTYAYAAAGTGCGYAGAATCTTTTCAATAAAATTGATAGAAGTATGGGCTRAAGTTMAAAAAGAAGTGGTCACTTTTAGGRCTATGCATTATCAAATGCTAAAAAYAGAAGTGGCCTATTAAAGAGACATCAATAGCCYACAATAAGTSTACAGAATCTAGATGCCACATAACTAACTACTTATTATGACCATTTGTACCTTGTCAGAAGCTTAAGCATTAAATACCATCRACCGTCAAAATTCTCTCCAAAATAACTTCAACATGCAAAAAATGCCAAAGACAGGAAGACCTCAAAGCCGAACCATGATGGACACACATTTGTAACAATTGTAAGCTTTTGTAAGTAGTGAATGTTTGTAAATTGGTGTACCATGAAACTCTTGCTTGCATACTATGACTATGAAGTGAGTTGGTTAGAGTGAATTTCAGAAATGCTGAAACATAAGGTATGCAAAAGATCACAAGAGAAAAATGATCCTTCATTGTGTGATGCCTTGACGTTCCATTGCTTTGCCGCACATGTGGACTTCCTCTGTCATTGCTATTCAGTTGAATATTTTTGTGTGATGAAGCGGTGCATAGAAAATAAAAACTTCTAGGTTAGAATTGTATGTGAGCCAGAACCAGAAGAAAATTTTTGAAACACAAGAAGTCTCAGGGGTTACTCTTTTGCAAAGCAACAACTCTTTCAATTAGTTGAGCACAAAACAAATGGCAAGGCTAAAAGATTTTCTACATTATTCTATTGGTTTGAGTTTTTATTATGTTCATATGGCTAAGATAGTAGAGTGAAAAAAAAAAGAGCAAGCTTACAATGTTTATTTTATGTGGCATGTTGTTGAAGATATTCCTRCAAAAGAAAGAGTTCTATACATTGTTGTAGCTACAAAATGATGGAGGATTCCAGTGCAGACTTTGACAACAYTGAAGGTAGTGATAGCAGTGGYRGGAGTGAATACAAGAAACCCCRCAGCTGGGRTTCAAGCCAAGAAGACTATGTCCCATCAAAAAGCTTGAAAGAGGAGGAGACAGATGACGATGACATTCCTGATRGCTTYGACTGGACAAAGATGCASGAAGATGAAGGTGAACACCAACATTTGAAGTTGAAAGAGAGGATGGAAGAAGACAGAACTGACAATATGGAGCCTGACCTAATAGAGCACAACCTCAAGGTCCTTGGCCAATAAAGTCATGCGACGCATGAACGTGTTTTGCGGCCACAACCAAAGAGAGGTGATGGCAATACGGCCAACACATCATGGAATATGCACAGAATGGAAGGAACTAGTGAGAGTTTTCTCAATGTGGAGAGTATACCAGGGCTTGAAAGACAACATGAAGAATGTTCTAACAGAGACCACACAAACAACATACCTCTATCACAACAGACTGCAACAGTAGCAGAGGTAATTCCACCTTCATTGCCTAAAGTTCTAAAACCTGTCCAAAGGAGAATATTAAAAAACARAAATTGGACACAAGAGGCATTGGAAGAGGCTCTCAAGGATATTGATGATGGCATACCTATTAGAACAACAAAAAGGAATCATGGAATTCCTTCCACTACACTAAGAGGACACGTGTATGGAACCACAAGAGGAAGAAGAAGAGGGAAGAAAGGAGTGTTAAGTGATGAGGAAGAAAGAGCTGTGGTGAACTACTTACTTGAAATGCAAGARAGGGGCTACCCAATTAACTTGGGCCAATTGAGAGCCAAAGTTCACCTCTTCACTCAAACTAGGGTGAYACCATTTAAAGATGGTATTCCTGGACCAGGGTGGGTGACATGCTTTTTGAATAGACATCCAGAGCTCACTGTTAGAAAGGCACAACCCTTACAGCAGAATAGGGCAGCAGGTCTTTATCCAGAGAATGTGCAATCTTTATACCAAACTTTGTCAAAGTTGTCTGAGAAACATGCATACAAACCACACTAGATTTGGAACTGTAATGAATCAGGTGCTCAAGTAGGGAAAGATAGAGGTGGTTTCGTTATAGCAAAAAGAGGGAGTCACAATGTTCATAGGGTAGTACCAAATGAAAGGGAATGGCTCTCTGTTCTAGTGTGTGTCAATGCGAATGGAGACAAGCTTCCTAACTTCTACATCTTCAAAGGTAAAAGGCGAAAATACAATTACCTTTGTAAAATAGGAAAGAAGGATGCTACACTGTCCATGCAGCCGAAAGCTTGGATGACGCACCTGTTGTTCAAAGAATGGATTAAACATTTCATCAATAGTATCAAACAGAACTACAACATATTTCCTACTAGTAGACACCTCCTCATCTTGGATGGTCATAGCTCTCATGTCACATTAGAGGTTGTTAAGATTGCTATGCTGAGTGGTATAGACCTCTTSACTCTCCCAAGCCATACCTCCCATGAACTACAACTACTTGATGTTTCATGCTTTTCACCCTTCAAGGCGGCCTTAAGAGCTTATAGAGATAAATGGAGTGTCAACCATGTGGTTTAATTTGTTTTTTAATACTATAGGGTACTAAAATGGATTGACATGTCTTCAAACTACTATAGGGTATAGAAAAATAGGTCCAATTAGAAAAAAATTAGACCTAGGATACCCCCCTTTTTATTCTTTTTTTTGGCCAAAAGTATTAAATGCTGCTGCCTTGTGAGTGGCATATTGAAAGTAATCAATAATTTTATAGACTTCACTCATTTCTACAGTAGCCGTTGGTTAAGTGGTTGGCATTTAATTTTGTCATTTAATTTAATTTAATTTCAAAAATTGGCGCCCTGTTTGTTCCGGGTCCGCTCTGGGATTTGGGGCAGGGGATCGCGTAGACACTGGCGGGCCAATCTTCTCTCACTGCTATGTGCTTGCGGTGTGTTTGGCTATTTGCGGACTCAGGATGGTGCTACGTTTGTTGTTTCGATTTAATAACCCTTCATTCCTCTGTTGTGTCTCTTTTGATCATGTTGTAGTAAGAGCTTTGGGGTCTCTTAGTTTCGAATCTGTTAGACCAGTTCAATGTAGCTCGAGTAGGATTTAGATTAAGGTTTTAAGTTTCAGATTTTSATTGAGATGTTGCCAGGATTTTCCATCTGGTTTATAAGATCTCTTTCTTTCAGGTGAGACAATGGTGATTGATTTTGTGCTTTTACTGTACTGCGCGAAGGATTGAGGGGCTTTTTTTGACTGAAGGTTGCCAGTTTGTTTTTCCTCCTCGTATCCAAATTCACCTAACTAGAAGAGCACAATTATCCAGTACCATCACATTCAAGGTGGCGGTTTACGGTTTAGGCAAAGATGGCGCTCAGTTTCAAGACGAAGCTGTTTTCCCTCGCAGACGAGAACGCGCGTCCGGAGCTCCTCAGTCCTTTCTTCTGTTAAGCTGGCAACACTTACGCCGAGTTGCGATTGCGTCTGGAGGAGGGCGGGTGCGTTGATTGGGCATTCGAGTTTTGGGACTTCAAGGATCAATGTCGCATCCGGAAGAGGTTTGAGGCGATGAATCCTATTACGGAACGCATTTACGTGATCCCTRCGGTGGAGGAAGACGGGGGTGGACCTGGAAAGCGATGTCGTCAGCAGATCCGTGGCGAAACCGGGAGCAACGATGTCGTGGCCCCCCCTGACTTGGAGTTCCCCGATGTGCAGGAGTTCGAAGTTGCTGCCGACTCGCCGTTGCAGGAGGCAAAAGTGGGTTTAGGGTTTTCCCCTGAAGAGCTTCCAGACGATGGTAGTCTACTTCAATCCCAAATCCTTTCCAGTGAGATCATGGAGAATTATACAAGCGCTACTGCGAAGCTTACGAGGGAGCTGCAGTCCATGGATTTTGCTGACCATCTCTGGAAGCTGAAGACCTACGATCAGCATGGCGTTGCAGTCGTCAGGATCTTCTGCGTGGAGTGCAACAAAGAAATCGGGGGTACAAGCGGTGATCACAACCGGTATGGCATACAGAACCTATTCATGAATTTCAAGAAATTGCACTTGCATTCAGCTATTCACATCAAGCAGTGGTGCAAGAGGGGGGACATCCCGTACAGCGATCACCCAAAGAAGGAGGGCAACTCGAAGAAACCCGTCATTTATACAGCAGCAGACCACAAGCATCTCGTAGAGGAAGGTGTCAGCGTTCTTCAAAGCGTGAATGACTCCATCTCTTTAGTTGATCCTCCGTTTGTTGTAGTAGGAGATTTAGGAAGTTTTCAGTTCAAGTCTTTCTGGTTCAAGGTGCGCTGTAAAATCGACGGAGAAATAATGTACTTGTGCTCGTAGAAGGGGAACCTTAGAGCTAACTTAGAGAATCACGTCCATAGGCTCATGCATACCAAGTGTTGTGAAGATCTGGCTGCGTCAAATAGTTTGTCTAAGAAATCAAGTGCAGTCAGCTCGGGAAAACGGGGGAGACCTACCGCAAGGTCGAGATCCACCACTAGAGATCAACACGACCTGCATTCTTGGTTCACCAGTTCCGGCAGTGCAGATACCGAAACATCAGGCGAAGCTTTGTCAGGTCTGCACTCAGACTCCATCTTCTCATTCTTGTGTTGGGGATTTAGGAAGAAAATCGTTCAGTATGGTGGGAAGAGCTATAGAGTGGATTCATTGCTCAATGATCCGAAGCCTGGATCACTATGGATAGCGGAGCCCAGCACAACTGCAGATTTCCTATTCAAAAGTGAAACTGTCATTGTGAGGGGTTGCTTCCGCCATGCACATTGCAAACGTGTGTGTGGCACAGGAGAACCGTTCACAAATTTCACTTATTGCAAGTGTAGAGAGATTGAGCAGTCCACGGATTTCAGACATAGGGTGCTTAGGGAAGGTCGTGCTCTTGTTAAGCGCGGTTCTAGGGATACACAGTGTGGAAGAAGGGTAGACTACTTGTCATCGCTTGAGCTGGGCGCACACTCTAGGACTTTAGCTAGGAAATATCATGAAGAAAAGGCCAGGCACTGGCTCATGAAGTCTAGGGTTGCCCAATTGAAAGTAAGTCACCGTGATCTAAAACTTAGTGCCGTAGAAAGTTTTAATAGAAAGGATGATCTATCCTTTTGTAACAACATTTTGGCGGCTCACAGAACCAACGCCTTTGAGGGAAAGCCAGCTTTGTGGGACTTCCTCAGGGATGTTGCCACAAACTTGAATCGTGTGAGGCAAGGTCACAGATTCTCAAAAAATACAAAATCATTTGCACAAGCTATGAGGATCTATGGAGGCAGGCGAATGTGTGATTTGTTTTCCTTGAATTTTGGTGGTCCGTCCTATGATTGTACTAAACGGGTAAACAAGAAAGGGGTTCAGTTTATTGCCGGGGAGCATTCTTCGTTGTTTGCTGCTGTGGCTCACATTTACAGGAAGAGAATCATCTGTGCATCTCTACTTTTAGGCCACATGTAGGGAATGGTGAGGGTGGTTATTCATCCATAGTTGATTCTTTCCGGCTGAATGACAAGGGAAGTTTTGCACGGGTGATTATGGTCAATCCTTTGCATGATAAGCTGCCCAGACTTGTCCTTGCTGTGTCCTGCACTTGCAATCGTTTTAATTCCAATTGGGTCCGTAATCGGTGGAACACTATTGATACGCTTTGGCAAGACAGTTGAGGCACGGTTGTGGGACCTATTGTAGGGCATTCTTCAGATGGGGACTCCAGGAGAAGGCAGTTGATGGTTGAAGACTACCGGATCAAGGTGGGATTGAGGTATGAAATTCCATGGGAAGGGTGGTCTTTATCTTGTGAATGGCTTGGGAAAAATAAAATCAAAGGCTTGCATGATCAAGATTTTATCCATAACGGAAAGAAATTGATCAATCCACTTGACAATGCTGTCAAAAACCTTCAATTAGGGGCTGATGTTTGTTACCTAGATCATCTTGGTCAGGTTTATCAAAAGTTCGGTATTGATCAGCATGGTCTCAGAAAGGAAGATGTGGAGCGGACTGACAGATAGAATTGGGCTAGTGCACAACGCATTTGTGCAAAGAAGGCAAGGACTTGCTTACACGAACTCATAATTGGTAGGGATGCACATCAGGAGAGAACTTTGGGGACTGAGTTGTACTTGTCTATATGTACTGATTATATCGACATCTTCCTTTCTGTGTTTTTGACTTTGAGGGAGAGGGTGGTTCTTGCTAGCAAAGTGTCATTCTTTTTTAGGATATAGAAGTTGTGGTTCCAACATGGTGACCACGGTGTAGGAGGAAATACAAAGAATCTAACGCTGCAGGAATGCTTTGTGAGCAACCAGTGCTACCTTGACGTGCAGCTCTCTTGCCATTTCGTTGTTTTACTCATAAGGTATTTCCGTGATGCATTCTCTCACTTGTCGGTTCCACTGCACCTCACAGGATCTGATTCGTGTGAAATTTTTTTTAGCAAGGTGGGGGGGATGCAAGGTATGGAGAGAGCTTATGATTTTCAGGAGCTCGTTGGTTCTGCTAACACTGTGAACCAGCTTGCTGCAATTGAGTACGGGCCCAATGGCTTGCAATTTGCTAGAGCACATAATAAGCAGCGCAACATCTGGGCTGACTTGCATCCTCTAGAACAGGGACAGTCCCCTGCAGATTTGGAAGATTATAGCGCCCTTGCCACAGATGAGGACTTCATATCAGTGTTGAAGGAAGGTCTGAAGGCAGCCCAAGCACAGCTGAAGGTGCTGAATATGGCTCCATCCTCTTATGCTAGAAATAAAGTGTGGTTCTTGCAGCCGTGGATGGTTGAGAGGGCGGATCCGAAGCACTGGGCATATGTGGCTCTTGAAAAAGCCGTCCCCGGCAAAGACGGCGACGGTGAGGCCATGAAGGACTCCAAAATTGTGCAGGTGGAGGGAGACCGTGTAGAGGATGAAGGTTGCGACAGTGACGCGGATATGAGTGCTGCGGACGCTTCTGCAGATGATGGGGAAGAAGTTATAAGAGTTGCTGAGGAGGAATGCAGGGATGCAATCTCGCAAAACCGCTCTTCAAATGTGTGCATGATGTATTGTATGCTGCCAATGTGTGTGCTTGCATATTGATGTTGTTTTTGGCCATTTCCATTGATTCAAGTGTGTGTCTGCTGCAATGTAGGTGCAGAACTGTAGGAGACTGTTAGAATGAGGCCAAATGCATTCCTCTTCGCATTTCCCTCTCATGTTGAAGACTAGATTTGTTTTATACTTTTTCCATCAGTTACAGTCTTGGTTACAGTATTGCATGTTTGAGTGAGTTCACTTGTCCAAGCTCAGTTTTGATTTGATCTCCATAACTAAACATTCTTGACATTCTATTTCATAACTTAGTATGCACATTTTTTTCATTCATTGTGTTTGTAAACACAATGAGGACATTCTATTTGATGATACTAGTGCATACTAACATTTCATTACCATTTCATACTACCATGATTGTTGACAAATATTTGTGACATTGAATTTCATACTATGATAATGGCCATAGTAGTATTGACTACACTTTTTTCTTAAGTTCTAGTTGTAAGTTGTTATTACTGGAAGAAAAAAAACCAAGTTTGAACGGAATGGACTATAGGACAGAATTTGTAGTAGATTTTTTTTTTTTTCTAAATAACCATATCATTTATTCATATGAATTTAGATTTATAAGTAATGCAAGCCCCTTCTCTAATAACCATTGGAGCCCCCACAACAATGAATCCACAACTATTCCGCTGCCAAATATGAGGACTGCACAGAAGTGTGCAGGTGCAACATTGTGAAAAATACAAGGAAATGAATCCTTGGCACGGCAACTGAATTGCAAACTTAGAGACAAGAAAAAATATGGGAGATGCAAGGAACTGAGTGCTGAACATTGCAGGACGTATATGATGAACTTGAAGTAGATGAACATCAGTCAGGTACAACTTACTTCTGTACATACAGTTTTTGGTGTACTAACTTACAGTGTATGTACTTGTATATGGACTATCATATGTTCTGATTACTACTAAAAAACTACAGAAGGCCATAGTTTCCAAGGAAAGAGGCAATTTGGGGGGGGATGGGGTTACAATTTCTACCCWGACTTTTGAGTTAGTTGTAAGTGTACTTAGATCTTATAAACCTCCAAGTGAACAAAAGGAAGTATTTTCTAGAAATATTTGTTGACTTTGATGGCTTATGCAGTAACTTTTCTCGATGTATGCAACCTCATTGTTAAAGGCAATCTCATTTCATTATTTCATGTAGTGTCAATGTCTTATCTCATCTTCATGGATTCATATTATCAACAAAGCTAAGATGAAAGGTACTCAGTCAATGTCATTGGCAACATGATTGGTTAACCAAGTCGTAAGAAAAGTTAGTAGTACAGCAAGATTAGCACACAGCCATACATACAGTTAGTAAGCTTGGTTGCCTCAGTTCAATATAGTTTTAAAAAACAGAGAAGGGAYTGACACATACCCATACTTTGCATCCGTGCATGGAGGAAGCCTTGAACAGCAGCATCCATCCTAGCGTTTTCCGCACTCTCTTCAAACGGAAGGGTGGATTCTAGCGCTTCTCTCCAATCCACAATAGTATGCCAATTCACACAGTCGTCAAAAATGCATCCAGATTTGGCGGCCGCTACCTGTCACCAAACAATTTCCTTGTGAAAATAAATAATGAAACTGACAAATGTTCCACTTTCCCGAAAGATATCATCACCCGAGGTATGGTAAATAAGATCACCTAGAAGAAATCACGCCACCTTTGCCTACTCTTAAGTACCCAAGCACAAGAATGATAAAATATGTTGTGGTGRCCTTGAATGTTGGCATGCGACATAGTAGTAGTGAGCAGCCAGCTTCATCACTACACCATAYCCACAATCAACAAATACAGTTGTCAAACTACACATCCTATCCTTACTCTAGAGCTTGATGTTACAAAAAATGTTAAATTCAAGAGACGTTTTGAATTAAAACAGACCAAAAAAAAAAAATAATGGACACATTATGAATGAGCCATTTAGGTTTGGTCTATAGTGAATGTGATTTCCAAGATGTGAAAGCACACAATGCGGTTGTCATATGGTCGACTACAGGTTCATTTCATATGCAACACTACCTTCATGAATACCATGATCATCTTGGGTTTCATGAACGTTGTGGAAGATATGTTTGCACCAAAACGTATGGATTCAAGTTAGTTATGGACGAATGGCCATCTTGTTTAGTAATGAACAATGAAGCACAAGCACTAGAGAAGTGCACCTACCAATGTTAAGGAAAAGGCCCATCTGGATACGTTAGATACCTTCASAAAAGCCCTGCCAGCTTCGACGACCATGACGGACGGGCTGAATTGCCTGCCCACATCGGGAGAATAGAAGGAGCGCCTCAATGGATGATCACTATGAATACCAACATTGTACATGATGTCAATCGCACCTCCAACTTACTTCTTCAAAAAAAGAAGCAAAGGGAASAGTCATATTTACATCCTAGAATACAAGCAAGCACTACGCACTTACTGGTGGGTAGAAAGCTCCTTAAGTAGAATGTCGAGGACCTACAGGGCTTCTTGAAGAGCATAAGCTTCACGTGCATCATGGAAGTGCCCTACATTGTGTAGAATTGCTTAGGCAGCACATTTAGGATGTGCAACTCCTTGCTCTGAAAWGGGAGTGGTCCAGCAATGTCTGCACTCATCCAGCAATCACAAACTGGATACTTGGTATCTCCATTCACTCCTAGTTCAATGTGACAAGGTCCTCCATGACAAACYAGCTTATTTTTCTCGCTATCACCTCTGGAGTGATGGCAACCTGCAAAAAAGAGCATGCAAASTCTCTTTGACTATRTTGACATTCTTRAAAGAGTGCACAATGTATAAGCACAAGTATTTCAGACATCCTGATGGTGGAAATAAGTTTTGCACTRAATAAAAAAATTCGAACTATTCTCATAAGATATCAAGTCACTTGCAAAACAGAGAAACTACCACCATATYGGTGAAAAWGTATCTCACACGTCTCATCCRTCAAATGAATACTTCTTCTCCATAACCMACATARACAAAGTGCATGTGTYGGGCACAATGTGAGCATTACAGCTATGAAGAACCTCAAACTTTAGAAGGAAAAACAATACAATAGCCACAAAGCATAATTGCAAACTTAGAGSAACTTTTTTTCCAATTCATGTTGACGACGCTTACAGTTGCAAATGTCTGGTAGTGCTGCAGCTTAGCTCACGTGGTCTGTTGTTCTCCTCCAAATCAATTCCACAGTTCCAAAGTTATGCGTTCCTGAGGGTTGTGGCTGCTGCAGCAGAGAACTCTCTTGGCACATGCGTTTGGACCGAAAACAAACTCTGCAGGCTTGAAGGTTTGTTTAGAGCTTTGGTTTTCAGGTGAAGTGGGAGGGGTTGCACTCTCACCAATGAGGGACTTGTTCTATTTCATAAAACATCACTCATTCAATAATTGTTAGRCCAGCATTCTATCAATTGACGCCATTCCAAGAAATCAGTGTGAGCTCAACAATCCTTTCAGGAAYGGTATAAATCCTAACCACAATGCTAACAAGGGTCACCATTACTAGGAATAACAAAGACGAACATCTGAGGGCAACCTCAGAGATAAGTRGGTMTAAMCCAACATGCTCATCACTAGTAAACGTTATTGACTGACTAGTTCTCAGGCAGTGATTCAATCCAGTACACCAGGCTACAGTTACCACTGTGTCTTTTGTTCCACTGCATTACTTCCAAAAATCAACGACACATGTAAAGTTGCRTTTCACRCATGCTCWCTGAGGGTAAGAACAAAAGTTGTCCTGACCTGAGCATGGCTTACAACAATTGGACAATTGAAATGATATCAACTAGAACTAGTAGCAGGACATGTGCAGGAATAACACCCAGTCAACATGAATACCTTCAGGAAAAAAAACCTGATGGAAGTATCTGCATAAGTTTTGCCTCCACCATGAGGGTTTGGCCTATGTGGACTGCAGAGAAAAGAGGCATTCTAAGTGATAAATAGAACCACAAAATGGCATAGAGCTTAATTACAAGCCAACCAAGAACGAAAACAGTAGAATGATTTAAAAACCCAAAAATTCACCCCTTGGTGCCTGAACTAAAAATGAAAAACTTCCTTAAAACCTTGATATCTAATAAAAAAAACTTCTGAAGGACATCTACAACATCCTACAATATAGAGCAAAATTTCTTTTTTCCATTGTAATACTAAATTTTTCCTTCCTAGAAGCTCCAAAGAATTCAGTGGAAATCTTTAAGATACTCAAAATGAAGTTTTGATTCGAATACACACTTAGCGGTAAAATGTTGAATAAAAAATGCCGAATGAAGACCCATCAAATGAATTGAAATTGCAGATAGAAATGAAATGAAAGAAAATTATAGATTGAAGTTCATCCAAACAAACACACATACCTTGCAAAGGCAGAGAACAGTGGTGGCATCAGACCACTTCTCCGAGGAGAACTAAACGCATAGAATGCCGAAGGGCCTATCACTGGTGCCATGAAACTATAATTCCGAGCTTGCTCCACACTAGCAACTGTTGCAATTTCATTGGTTGTCACAGGTATGATTGCTCCATGCTGAGGTGGTGAAAGTGCAGCCCCTCCCACTTCACCTGAAAGCCAAAGACTCCGGAGTCTTGAAGGTTTGTGCAGGGCTTCTCCTCTTCAAACAATGATTTCATTTCGGCTTGCTTCTGCCTTCAACATTCCGACTTGGACAACCGAAATTGCCTCCACTACTTGCACAGCAGGAGAGAAAACAATGAAGGAGGCAAAGGCTCTCYGTCAGAAYAGGACACAACAGCCATGACTTAGTTTAYGCTACACGTAATTTGAAGAAGTGCAAATCGACTTGAACGACCATCAGTCTGTGMTACAAACCCTATCCCTGATAAGATGGGGAACATGTCATAGTTGGCGGTGTACATATCCACTTGCCCTAAAAAAAATTTCAAGACAGAAAACTTTGTACAGATGTCTGATTAGGTGTTTTTGATTTCATTACCATCTCAAATGTGCCCTGAAAATTGGTTTCACTACTCACAGCATCTTTCTGGCTAGCAAGTACAAAGAAATGTAAGAATACACTAGCCAGAGGAACATTCAAGGTTTGAATGAATTGATGAAATCAAAAAACCTTGAGTTGCTTTAGAGGTAGGTATCCATCTGCAAATGTTGCTCCTACTRCAACACGGCGTCGACGTTGGARTCATGTCATCGCCCYTGCMGTGTTGGAGTCATGTCAACARAAAATGGACCTTCAAACCCTCCCCGCTTGCTGTATCCAATCGCTTCTATTTGAAAAACATAAAGCGACGTTGAAGTTGCCTAACGGTCATCACTTTGCAAAGGAAGAGAGAAGCGTGCCAAATCTGAAGGAATCCACCGCTATCAGTCAGGCGACTGGCCGAGATTCACGAAGACGTCAGTTGGTCACATTTCCAAGGATTGGTGGTCGGTTTTTGAAAAGTTGTGGACGGATGTGCAAATGGTCAGGGCCTCTATTGTAAGTAGTGGCTTGGTGGGACCGTCACATCAACTTTTATTAAACCACCTATATTAATATTGTTGGCGGTCCCTTAAAAGCTTTGATTGGTCGCTTTCAAGACTCTTCCTTGCCTTTCATTGCAAGGCARCAGGCTTTCCCTTGATTTCTGCATCTCTCTTTACATTCCACTTGTGTGCTCATTTTTCCAGGCCTACAGTCACAAATAGGTGCCTACAACCAACATGTTGTAAAAATCATAACTAATTCAGTATAGCTTGGAAAATTATGAAACCAATTTTGCTACATGCTGCATCCATTTTCTCTCTCTAAAAAATAAACAAAAAATCCTTTCATCCACATATGTCCATGATAAATGCAATCAGCCATTAAATGGTCGCTTTAAGAGCAGTCTACCTTACTTGGTTATGTCACTGACCTAATTCCACCACCGAACACGGTGGCACCAAAAGTTTCAGTATCACGGTGGCACGGTGGAAAAGGATGTTAGATGTGTCGCAATTTGATCAGCAAAACAGCAGAATCCACTAGGCGTGTCTTAACCTTAACCCTTTAAGGACAGACGGACCTATTACTAGGGGGGAGGCGGGTTGTGGACTGTGGACCGCCGAGTGTTAGATAGTGGGAAGTTAAACCATTTAGCCCCTAAAAATGATAGCAACAACAAAAAAAATTTATGATGGACCAAAAATTTGCTACAATTGGGCATGGATTTCCAYGGCTTTGTGTTACACTTTAACAAATGAAAAATCCAACCACCATTTTTATTGCACCTAAAAATGACAATACATTCAATAACCCTATTTTGTGCTTTCCATGTCAAAGCACATTTTTACTTTCACATTTACCCAAAAAATTGATGAAAAAGACCTTTACGTCATCCACTACAATTCATTTTTGTCATCCAAAGGACTCAAAACGTCCATATCGTCCTTTATGGGTTAATCATTTTTTGTTTGTGAGGAATGGTAGATGAAAGAGAATGTGGTTGAATTGTTACTAACTAAGCACAACGTTCATCAACATAAGGGAGCCAACCCATTTCCAACCACTTAAGCAAGTGAGCATATGTAAAGTGCAGGTATGTTGAGTAGAAAAAATTCCCCATGTACAACAATAGATTTCAAAAGGAACCCATAGTTTTCACAATTCATTTTTTAAAACAAAATTACCATTAATTTTTTAGATGAAGATTCCGATCATTCCATATTAGGTGTCGTATATCTAACCAAGGGCACGTCGCATAATTAAGAGTCTTGTAGTTGATCATAGTGCTCCATATGTATGCTATAACTCATAATTTATTACTCATCTCTCCCTACACGAAAGACTGCAATATATAGTGCCAAATGCTAGGATGATCAAGAATGGGTTGGCTATCATAAAAACTTTGAGCATCCAAACTAATACTAATGAGGTTGATGAATGATCAATTAACCCCTGAGCACCCCAACATCCCAAATTTGGCCTCCTCCCAAGGGATATTTGACCATTACAATTTCATAAGCCTTACAATGAAAACGTCCACAATTTCCCCCGAAGTTATCCTCTGTAACCCTTTTGCAATCTCAATGGCCAAGTCTCTTTGATCTGATTTTTTAATAAGAGAGACCAACTTGAATCGCAGTTTGTGGCTTGCTTTTGAGATTTGTGTTGGGCACACATGGAATAACCCCTAAATGCCCTAGGGGACCAAAAGTGTCCTCACATAGTTTAGACCCAATTCAAAGTGTTGCAAATTTTGCATCCAATGTCCAAATTCAATAAAAACTTGTAGGAAAGTTTGCTATTTTCTTCTTGTTTGTTAGGTAGAATTTTGAGATCATTCCAAAATGTGTTGATTATCTAGAAGCCAATCAAAGTTCACAAGTTCATTTTGAGCTTATAAAACTGCATTTGATAGCTGCAACTTTGGGGGCATGTATCTCCTTCATCCAATGTTGTTTTCAATAAAAAAAAAATTGTTGGGTTATGTTCTCCTTGAAGTCTAGTTATTGTGATCAACTTTTCATGGCAAAACAAGTTGTTTTGAGTGTTTGCGAGCAATTTGAAGTTCAATGCAAACCTCTTTGGATTACAATGAACTTCAGCGGCTTGTTTCTTCTTCATACAATGTTTGCTTCCAATATTAAAAAAACTTGGAAAAGTTGCGCATACTACCCTTGTTTGTGCGTCTAAAATTTCATATCAATCCAAGAGGTTATGAATGATTGAGAAGCATTTCAGTAGAAGGAGGTTCAGCCATAGATGTGTTTTTTGCAACTATTTTTGACATTTCAAATCCATTTTGCAATCATTCATCCAATGTTGTTTTCAATAAAAAAAAAATTGTTGGGTTATGTTCTCCTTGAAGTCTAGTTATTGTGATCAACTTTTCATGGCAAAACAAGTTGTTTTGAGTGTTTGCGAGCAATTTGAAGTTCAATGCAAACCTCTTTGGATTACAATGAACTTCAGCGGCTTGTTTCTTCTTCATACAATGTTTGCTTCCAATATTAAAAAAACTTGGAAAAGTTGCGCATACTACCCTTGTTTGTGCGTCTAAAATTTCATATCAATCCAAGAGGTTATGAATGATTGAGAAGCATTTCAGTAGAAGGAGGTTCAGCCATAGATGTGTTTTTTGCAACTATTTTTGACATTTCAAATCCATTTTGCAATCACAATGAGTCAATAAATTGAATGATATTTTCTTTCACCAACGTGTTTGCATGTTGATTTTGAAGCACTTTATAGTCTACATTTTTTCATTTGAGAAGGTTTGGAAATCAAATTTCACTTCCAAATGTGTTATTAGGATAAAATTAGCATCCTTTTTCAACACTAAAACATTATAATCTTGCAATGTATATGGCCAAATGACTCCAAATTTGATTCACCTCATCTACAGCATGTACACTACAAGATTGTATGGTGAGATCTCTATACCTCAGTGACATTTAGATCTATAGTACTTCAAAAAAAGTGATGTTATTGAACCCCAAAAAGCCTTGGGCTTTTAGGGGTTATATATGACTACTAGTATTGTTAGCCACTTGAGAAATTATGAACAATATATATGTGAGATCTGATGTTTAACCCTTCACTAATGTCTAAACTGGCCTTATGCTTTAGTGTGGGTTTCTATAAAATCTTTTAACCCTTGAACGCCGAGGAGGATGTTTTCCGTCCAATGGATGATAGAAAATCAATTTGTGTAGGATAGAAGTGCAACTATTCATCCTCAAAATTTTGTGTGGAAAGGGGAGATCTTCTATAGTACTTTAACTTCCAATAAGTGCTTTTGGATTATTTTTAACTAGTGATTTCCACATTATCAAAATGGATGATTTCCACGGTCACCAATCCGTCCTTCAAGGTTTAATGCATAAGAACATCAATGAGCCATTGTGGATTGGGGTTCCATTACAAAGTTTAGAACCTCCGGTTAGTCAAYTGTTATCATGTGGTTATCATTGATTTATGGTTTTGCATGTTAATATACAATTATTGCATCATTGCAATGCATTACTTTAYAATTTATTGCATCATTACGATGTATTACTTTTAGTTGCAAGTAATGCATTGTAACAATGCTATAAATTGTAAAGTAATGCATTGTAATGATGCGCTAAATGGTATATTAATGAGTAAACCCATGAAACAACAATACTGGCATGATAGTTGTTGACAAACAACAGGTTCTAAACTTTGTAATGTCCATGTTGCCATCAAAGACAAAACCACATTTTTGACGTGACCAAAGGGTTGAATACTATGACAGGAGATTCGGAATGTTGGAAACATTGGGAACATATAGGGCCTTGGATTTCAAGCACTAGTAGGAAACGCAGTGTCCAACACAATAGAAATTGAACTCAAATCTTTTAGGGCCTTGGATTTCAAGCACTACAAGCACTAGTAGGAAACGCAGTGTCCAACACAATAGAAATTGAACTCAAATCTTTTAGGGCCTTGGATTTCAAGCACTAGTAGGAAACGCAGTGCCCAACACAATAGAAATTGAACTCAAATCTGTTGTCCAGTTTAGTTGATTCTGTCGCGTCAATATTCTACTGAAAAGTGTTGTCCAATTCTGTTGATTTGTTGAGTGTTGTCCAGTTCTGTTGATTTGAACAACAATTTTTTTTTACATCAGCTTAAAAGGCAACTAGAATTGATTGCCACGTGGCAATCAATTGCCATGTCAACAGGGTTGACTATCCGGTTAGCAAGTGATGGAGACAAGGTTCAAACTCAAGACCTCACCATCACACCTTAACACTCAACCATTACATCAAGGCTTAGTAGACATGTTAAAGTATGGAAAACTAAAGTTAATTATCCCCTCATTGTTTAAGCCAAGAAGTGTCCTCACATAGTCTAGAGGTCACATTCAAATAGTTGTAACTTTTGCATACAATCTCCGAATTCAATAAAAACTTGTTGGAAAAGTTGCGCATAGTTGCATACTATTCTAGTTTCTGTAGTAAAATTTTCAAATCATTCCAAGATGTACTGAATTTTTGAAAGACCTTCAAAGTTCACAGATTTAACTTGAATTCACCACATTAAGCCTCATCGTGTTTCACTCTGTTTGCTATCATTTTGCAACTAGATATGAATGCAAAATATCTTTATTTTTATTATATTTTTTTTTCAGAGATGAAATCACATGTTGCATCTTAGCTACAACTTGTAAAATTTTTAACCTTGATAAGAACATTTGAAACTCATATAAGTGTCTGTTTGGATGACTTCACTTGAGATGACTTTAAGATGGAAAGAAAACATTTTTCTATCCTTTTTATTTCTTGAAGATGCTTGCATACATTTTTGATGAATAGCATTGCAAATTTCTTCATTGTGGTATTATTGACTTTTCTTGCAATTTTCTCTTGATATCAATTGCAACCATAGAAATGATGGGGTTTTTTAAAATTTGAGTCCAACTAATGAAATGAAGATTATCAAGTGCAATTTCTACTTCAAATGGAAATTTTGAAAATTTCATATATCTTGATATTTTATAGCAATGTGAAATTTAGGCCTATAATCATGATTTGTTGATTTTCTAATTTTAGAGTGATACAATAATTTTGACTTATAATATGATGTTATACACTACAATATACATTTATGGTGAAAATTTTCTTTTCTTTTATTATATATTTTATTTGATATGAATTTTCTTCAATTTTGGTTTAATAAATTATCAGTTTTTYATTAATTTCAAATATTTTCCTCCAAATTTGAAAATTTTATGGCTTGTAGTATACAAATGATTTCATCTTTGAAAATTAAACATAGAGATTTTCATTCAGATCTACATTGAATAGAGGTTTTAATCCCTAGAGGACGAAGGCCAATTTTTTGAAAAACACACATTCAAAATAGCCATTTCATTCATCCAAGAAACCAATTTTTTTTTAAGAAACTAACAATATGATCTTGTACTTTACCTTTCAAAGATCATGTGGTGAAAATTTTATGAAGTTTGACTGTACGGATTGAAAGATATTGGCATTCCAAGTTGGAAAATCAAGTTTTCTTGAGCACCAACATGCAATTTCATATGCCTTTCACCACCAATTGTGGATAGTTTTTGCACTATGGACATTGAATTTTTAAAAATTTGTGTTGAATTATTGAGTTGAAAGTCCACGAAAAAAAATTTGAAGAATAAAATCTTGGTTTTCATTCTTTAAATAATTGTCAAGTAGAAGTAGGATCAAGATTTGAAAAAAAAAAAAATTGCTAATATTTCTAAGAGGGCATTGAAACTTAATAATCCCTTCAGTGAGATTGTTCCAGCAAAAAAACTTAACCTTGTCAAACATTTGTTTTATTAAATTGTGAAAATTGCAATCAGAAATGAATTCTACAAGTTATTTATCCAACTGAAGAAGATGCTCAAACTTCCTAAAAGACATGATTGTTCATAACTTTCACTCAACTAATCCAAATGGAATGAATCAAACTTTTACATGTACACCAAACTAAGATTTATGAGGACGTCAAATTTAAAAATTCGATTAAAATTTTTGTGGATTTTTTTTCTGCCCGACAACATGAAAATTATGCTCAAGATCGCATAACTTTTGCTCCCGGGCACCAATTGAAATTAAAATTATATTCCCATGAAGATAATAAGATTTTTTATCTAATGAGAAAGTTTCAAAAAGATTCATCAAAAACTGAGATCATAGGTATTTGCCCAAGCTCCTGAAAGTCTCCCAAGGGGACTCTTGGTCTTTTAGGGATTAAGGATTAAAAGGACTTATTACTCAAAACTATAGATGTTTGAAACATGATATAGAGCCTTTAAATACTTCTATAACTATCGATGTACAACAAAGATAGATATTTATATAGTGTGAAATGTCAATTAATTAGTATAGGTCCCTTTAATACTCCTATTCAATATAGTTGGAAAATAGTAAAAATCAATTATGAACAATGATGGATAGTGATGCTTGAAATCAATGGTCATGGCCCATGTATTGAGGGTTTAAAACATGCATGCCAACTTGCATGTTGACAATGGAATCTTGTTTTTAGAGCCTTGCCTACTTGTACACCCATAGAATTTTTATCTTGGGATGACTTCAAATTAGCTAGGTTTTTCTCCTAATACAATTTGTAGTAAGCATTTTTTCAAAATATTTGATTTTGGAAAATCACCCAAGGATGAGTTTTTGTCCAAATCAAAAGTTTTTTGAGCAACAAAAAAATTACTTGAAGAAMTAAATGAGGATAATTTGAAATTTAAGAAAATAAGTCTTGGGGATCTTAGAAGCCTTTGAAGTTAGGCAACAATTATAAAGTGGTTGATTTGGCATTTAAGAATAAAAGGATAAGAATAATATTTTCTTTTGTTTAATTTTTTTATAAATTTTCAATTTAATTTTCTAATATATTATTTRATTTTTGAGTTACAAAAGACAATTTTTTGAAAACGTCTCTGTCATAGTTGAAAATTTCATCTTTGTGAAGGATTGGAAAAAGGTTGATGGGATAYTTTGAACATTTAACYTTTAAAGTGCTAAAGATGATTTTCTAAAGAAATAGACTCTAAAAATTGGCAAACAATTATGTTTCAAGATCCTATACTTAATCCTTGAGCACCCAACGCAAATCCCAAAAACAAGCTATGAATTGCTACTCAAGTTTGCCTTGCCAATTTAAAAATAAGATCAAGAGACATGGCCATTGAGATTGAAAGAGGTTTAGAAAGGGCATCTTTGAGGAAAATTGTGGAAGTTTTTACATACSGCTTACAAGATTATAATGGTCAAAGTCTCTTAGAAGGAGGTGTTCCTACCTTACTTGTTGCAATTTCTAATTTTCCAAGTTTAATTGTGACAAGCACTTAAAAATTTTATTTAGGAAATGTAGTGGCTAATAGAAAAAGAGAGCAAACATAGTTTTTTTCCATGAAAGAAATAGTAGGGATGGAAAARCACATTTTCCTTGGCCATTGCTAGTCATTGCTTTGGACAACCAATTYKTTKTGGAGWTTTTTTTCAAATTTGTATTTTTAGCAATTTTAAATATACAAAGTTCAATTTAATGTGATTAAAAATACAAAAGAATTAGAATGATTCTAATTTTTTGGAAATTGTTCCAAAAAATATCAATGCTAATAGTATCAATTGTTAAATTTCAAAAACTGAACCATTTATAAAGATTTTTAAAATTTGTAGTATCCAATTTGATCAATTTTGACTTTCTATTCTTCTTGTTTGAAAATGTGTGCAAATTTGAGAGATTTTTTCTATTTCCTATTCTTAAAATTAAAAAATACTATATTTGCTTTAGATTTCAATACAGTTTTTTTTTGGTGTGTGTGTGTAAAAACACTATTTATCTTCTTAAAGTTTTCATTCCTCCAAAGTTGCATTTTTTTGCCTATAATGTTGATGATGCAAAATTGATTTAATCTGAAAATCCAACTCTCAATGCTTATCACAATTAATTCCATGCATACTAAACAAAGTACTCTTTGTATGTTTAAAATTAAAAAAATTCTAGCACATTCATGTACAAAAAAAATATCAAAATGGTACAATTCATTGAAAATCTCCATTGTCAAAATGTTTTCAGCCTTTAGGCCTAGGATTAACTTAGGCCTAGGATTGAAAGAGTTAGAATTGGCCTGCCTGGAGCATTTAATTTTTTTCTTATTGTCAGTACAATTGTATTTTAATTTGTGAAAATTCATACAATGTAATATAAGCAACTAATTAAATTACTGTGCCTTTGAAAGTTTAGTGTCACAAGCACTAGGTGATAAGCGTAATGTAAATCAGAGTAGCATGCAGTGAGTACCCCTAAATCCAAACTTGAACATCCACTCACATCATCATCGGTGATGTTCAGAGAATCCCAATTCATCCGTAAATTTATCATCCATCCATGAGAGTTCATTCATCTTTCATCTTTTATCTTTTGTCTTTCATCTTTAGTTGGGGTTTAGGGGTTTAGGGGTTTTAGGGTTTGGGATGTGCATCGCCTCAGGAAGTTTGAAGCCCTTTCTTTGCGGAGTTTGCCACTTTGCCATGATCCGGCAGCTCTTGGAGGTTGCTAGGATTGTTGAATTATCAGCTTCCTCGACTTCACGAATTCTTCTCTGGTCAAATGGCTGCAGTTGTGTCCAGGCGCAGGCTGAGGTCCCAGGGCCCTCCTTCGCCGATTGTGAAAGAGGTTGCGGTGGTTGAGGATGAAGGACCTATTCCCGACGTCATAGTGGCTGGTGATGAGAGTGATTCTGATCCTGAGATTTCCACAGACGGAGAACAAAACGACGAAGATGGTGAGGAGGAGGAGGAGGACGAAGAATCTGGAAGCGAAGACGAGGAGGATGGTGATTCTGAGGGGTTAGTGAGCGTCTCTGTACATTGTTCTGKAGTGTGATGTGACCACGATTGATTAGGTCTTCCTGTAATCTGGACATTAATTGGAAGCTTTCGCTGCAACAGGTCGGATTACGCCACCGGCGATGAAGGGGATGAGTCTAGTGGCGACGATGAGGAGGTAGACGAAGAAACGCGGAACTACGTCCTGGACGTCATGAAAGATTATTTGACAGGTTCTGGGGCACGAGATGCAGAGGAAGCTGGAGAGCATGAAAGCCAAGGAAATAGCGGCAGTGAACCAGACGATCAATCTGTTATCCCGCCCACGGTTGAAGAAAGCGATTCGTCTGAAGATKAGGTTTGAAGACTGTCATCCTGTGTGGTTCAAATATAAGTTTTAAACTCTCTTGCTCCCGAATTGTCAGAMAATCTAGTAATTAGACGCTTTGGATGTATCTGTCCTTGTCCCCATGTCAAGCAATGTACCTTTTGTTGCCCCCGTAAAAGAATTGTTTGCGGCTGAATTTATCGATCTGCGACTCCTATGAACGTTTCCTTCAAATTATTTTTTCAGAGCTAGGGTTTCCTCCTGCAGATTCTAGCTAACTAACTACCTGTCTCTGTGACCTCAAAATCTAGGATTGCACAAGTGGTTCTTCACAGTGCTCTCTTATGCTTTAGCTGTCTTACAGCTTTACATTGACTAAACGAATGACAGGTACCTGATAGGAACACAGTTGGGGATGTGCCGCTGGAGTGGTATAAAAACGAGGATCACATTGGTTACACTAAAGACGGGCTTAAAATYAAGAAGCAAGGGCGACGCGATCAGCTTGATACATTTTTAGCTCGCACAGAAAACGCTGATGAATGGTGAGATACTACCGATCTTGGTTTCAGACGACGAACGCTGGGAATTTTTGTTCATGTGCGTACCTAGTCGTTGTCAGCTAAGTGGGACACCTCTTGTCGAAAGCTAATAGGATCCATATGATCAAAGTTTCACTAAATATTCTAGCATTCTCCCTTGATAGTTCGGTGACAAGTATACAAACGCTGTCACAAAGAATTACTGTGTTCTCTTGCTGGGCACAAATCGGTCCAGGTGAGGGTGAAAACCTCGTTATGGTAGTACATTTGATGGAATGATGTGCCTGGCCTTTCTTGGTTATTTCGATTTATTTCGGGTTGGTGTGGATTAGAGGGTTGAGTACGTGTATAGTAATTAGACAGGATTCAAGAATTTACAAACTCTTTAAATGTTGTTCATCAGGAGGAAGGTTTACGACGAGTATAATGATGAGGAAGTGGAGCTGACTAAAGAAGAAATAGATATGATTCGGCGACTTCGACAGGGCAAGATTCCTCATGCAGAGGTCAATCCGTATGAGGTTAGAAATATTGGTCGATATTGTTTGTATTTGCCTTCGTCTAGGGAAAATGATTAAAACAAAATCCAGGAACCTGTATGATATGCTTATTGGAGAATATCTTGTGGTGCAATTCGGAACATGGTCAGTGCATTAACCGTTTTAATAATCTATCTTGTCACTTTGCTGTAGCCTTATGTTGACTGGTTTGAGTATGAAGACAAAGGCCATCCTCTATCAAGTGCCCCGGAGCCTAAGCGAAGGTTTATCCCATCAAAATGGGAGGCTAAGAAGGTACTAGTAACCTCACTCGCTGTGGATGTTAGATATATTAATGACGTACCTTATGGATGAGAGGATTGCAAGGGATATTTAGTTGCTGCAAAATCGCCGTGCTGCCACCACAGGTGTTCGTTGTATGCACTTTTTATTCACTCCGGGACCACAACATCTAACCTCATGGTCTCAAAGTGTGTCGAGTACTTATATGAGGAACTTTTACTGCGGGTAGATTATTCGTACGTTTAGATGTTGTGGATTTGTTTGTCTTTCTTTTCTGGGCATTTCATCGACATTGTCGTGAATTATTCTGAAGTGACGTAATTTTTCATGACAGTATTTTAGTTTTTAGTTTTCTTATGCCGAGAATATAGTGAGCCCAAGAGTTGCAGGGAATATACTCATGAGTACTCTATTCAGTGATCGCTCAATCTCTGGCTTATATTCCAGGTTGTGAAACTGGTTCGAGCTATAAGGAAGGGGTGGATTAAATTGGATAAACCTAAGGAGAAACCCGAATTGTATCTGATGTGGGGTGATGACCTGAAAACTTCCGACAAGACTGCCAATGGACTGGCGTATATTCCAGCCCCCAAGCCCAAACTTCCAGGTATATAATATTCCTTACATATCATGGTTTCATTGCGAGAACAAGCAGAAATCAAAGGGGTTCTTTTATTACGGTTTGCCTTGAACAAGGTTAATCAAGCTTGTATTTCTTTGATATTTTAGCTTGTAGTTGAGACAACTTTCTCGGATGGATGCTGATGCAGGACATGATGAATCCTACAACCCTCCAGTCGAATATATCCCTACAGAACAGGAAGTGGAATCTTATGAATCCATGTATGAAGAAGATCGACCCAAATTTATTCCAAAAAGGTATTTTATGATCTTTGCTGTATCTTGCTGATGTTGAACCACCTTACGTTCCTCACCTCTTCCATCACGAGAAAGCATCTTAGACACGAGTTTCATTCAGTCTACTTGGGCATGCATTGATGTTAATGGATATTGTGCCTGTTTATACTATATTGACTTTGTGTTTTTCTGTTCGTAATTAATTGTATGGAAGGACATAAATGGACCATGGTTGCCATCTTGCCCTGCAGGTTTCCATCTCTTCGTCAAGTTCCAGCTTATCCTAGGTATATAAATGAGATTTTTGAGCGGTGTCTGGACCTATATTTATGTCCGCGCCAGAAGAAGGACAGGGTATGCATTTCCATAATCTTTTCTGTTATTTCCAGTGTTTGTGCGAACACGAGTTTGAATGAATTTTTTGGTCTTTCAGTTTGCAGGACAAGGATCTTGAATTATGTTCTCCTTTTCTTTTTCCGATGAGTTAAACTCCACCTAAAATATGTCGTGTGTCTCTTAGAAACATTTTGATCCAGAGACACTCATACCAAAGCTTCCTAAACCGAAAGACTTGCAACCCTATCCATCAACTTGTTATATGGAATACCGGGGTCATGATGGAGCTGTTACCTCAATGTCTGTTGACAACACTGGAGAGTGGCTTGCCACAGGTGCGCAACTTACCTTTGGTTTCAGTACTTTAGGACATGCATGACGTGATGTTCGTGAATTTGCTAAGTATTAGAAACATCTTTATTTTGCAATTTGCTTCAGCAAGCGTTCAACGAACGGAGGGCAATTAGTTCTCTTATGTTSTTATGCCTATATCCTGATTCTGTAATTTGCAAGTTCTATGTTAATTGTTGTGTCAAAAGGTCTCAGATGCTATACATTAGTGCAGCTGATAGCAACTCTAAAATGGTCTTCTGCTTGACATTAATTCTCTCTCAGGTCTGAGTTGAGTCTTTGGATAGTTCGTAGTCACCCCTTGTAGTCACTTTCTCTATTCTCATTCAGCTGGAAAAGAATTGGTTGAGGCTAGAGATGACCAACACTGGCGATGCCTGTAACAGGCACTTGAATGCTAGTTAAAAGTAGCCTGATGCCTCACATTCTCTCTGGTCTGAATTAGTGATTTACCGAGTCCATTATGACCTCCTATCCCGGTCTTTCTTTGGTTTTAGACGACGGGAAGTATAAATGTTAAGGCAAGAGATGACGAACTGTACATGATGCCTGAAACAGGCAGCTGAGTGCAAAGTTAAAAGTAGCCTGATGCCTTACTCCTGCATTGTAGTTGTTTTCGTTAAATATTCTCTTTCTGTTCTATTTAATTCACTATGTCAGCTTGAGGATACATGCGTCAGTGCGTCAGTTGTTCTCCTAAAGCCACTGCAAAATTTAGGCATTGAGAGCAAAGTGATTGTATCASTTGTAGTCTGCATAGTTGCCACTTCTATGCTCCATTTGGAGCTATTCAATATCGGCGTGAGCTCTAGAGGTTTCAATTTAGTTCTTTAATASTCCTACCTTGCACATCGGTAGTGTTTCAGTTTATTTTCTAATTTAGTCGGCATKGCAACAATTGTGTAGGTTCCCTGGATGGTACAGTGCGGCTCTGGGATGTGCARTCAGGTCGGTGTCGGAAACTGTGGAACTTTGGATCAAAGATCAACAATGTGCAGTGGAATCCGAATCCAGAAATCAATATATTGGGCGTTGCAGTGTATGTTTCCGAATCACTACCGTGGATATAGTCTTGACAAACTGATCATATATCCAATCGATTATCTTTGTACCTTCTCTGCTGATTTGTCCTAAACATTCTTTGCCATAATACTTGCTTTGATTTCAGGGACAAAGATGTGGTGTTGTTACCAACAGAATTGGGTGAGGAAGAAGTTATTGCGAATGTATCTGCCTTACTGACACTCAAAACTCAGGAGGCCTTTGAGAAAGAAGCAGGTTAATTTCAACCTACCTCATGTTTTAACGTGTAATCTGATACAGCAACTTTGCTCAACGTAGCCCACAATGACTAGTCATGCTTTTCCGATTTTCTGCATCAGTGGCAGTTACGTGTTCATTTTCGTTTTCTGTTAGGAATTGTGCATGTTAACTTTTGACCCTGGAGTGATTCCGTCGCAGATTCGTCGCCACTTGCAACCTGGGTTTTGGATGAGAAATTCAAAAGTTTAAAAGTGCGACAGCCATTTGTACGGTCCTTTCCTTCACGATATAGTTGATTGTTGTTGTTTGCATGTCTTCGTAGACTAATGTTGAGAGTGTGTAAGGGACTAAATATAATAGTCGATGGAGCTGTGGATTAGCTAGTGCACCTTCTGAACTTCTAGATGTTCAACTTGTTACCTGTCAATCTTGAATAATCAGCTCTGGACTTTGAATTCWGGAATTTGACGTTAATGTAGTAACTTGATCTTGTACTTCGTGAGATTTGGCAGGTCGTGCATTCACTCGTCTGGCATCACAAGGGAGACTATTTTGCCACTGTTGCACCCGATGATATCCTACTCACCTTGTTGCTTTTATCATTTTGCTTATTCTTTACATTACAGTGCCATAACGAAAGTCTACGGTTGAGCCTTTGGCTGATTTTGTGAAGATTTTCCTTAACCCACTGACTGCACGGATTACAAAATCAGTGTTGGTGCACCAGCTTACGAAGCAACAGTCTCAGAATCCATTCCGAAAACATCATGGACGTGTCGTGCGAGTGTTGTTCCACCCACAGCGGCCTTTCCTATTTGTAGCAACAAAGATGCACGTGCGTATCTACAATTTGGCCAAGCAACTGCTCTCGAAGAAGTTAATGACCAGCCTAAATGAAATATCCTCAATGGCAATCCATCCTGGAGGTCAGCTTTGGAACTTCATTTGAACAGATCGTTTCCGTAGGTTTGCTGTCGTTGCTGATGCTTTCAAGGGGCTTGTTTTTGGCGTCTTTGATATGTGGCCTCGGCTGCTATCATCCTTTGACTAAAGGTCTGAATGTGATACTTGTACATTTCGATTGCAGGTGATAATTTGATTTTGGGCAGTCAAGAATCAAAGATGGTGTGGTTTGACATGGATCTTTCGACAAAGCCCTATAAGGGGTTTAAGTGAGTTCTTTGATCATGCACCACTCCCTGTCAAAATTTCATTAGTATGTGCTCCCTCTAGATTCCTCATCTGATGATTTGTGAAAAGGAACACGCATWCTTTTGGTATGATTTCGATTAGGAAGTTTCTTGGTTTTCTACTCCTGTATTTTATCTTCCTGCAACCCGAAATTTTTGTCCTAATGTGTYGTCCTTTTACTTATGGAACGCAGGAATCACACAAAGGATATCAGGTCTGTAGCATTTCACAAGACGTATCCACTGTTCGCCTCTTGTTCAGATGACGGAACAACTAGTGTTTTCCATGGCATGGTGTACTCCGATCTCTTGCAGAATCCTCTACTTGTTCCGCTCAAAATATTACATGGCCACAAATCAGTTAATCACAAAGGTATGTTGTCAGTAGAACATTCGGGGTAATTTTGGCAATTTCCGTGGTCATAAAAAGTCGAATGCTCTGTAAGCTAGCAGCTAAGGTTCCACTGAGTCTGTTAGAGGGAAACTTCTTTCCTTGGAACCCAAATATTGCCATGATCTTATTGGTATGATCTTACTTACCTTAAATYTCTTTACGTATTGTCTGATTCAAAAACTATTGAGATCAATGGATCATGCCGAGTCTACCTTTTATGCATCTTTTTGCACGGGAAAGCGCTAATATGACAAACCTCTCTTGTGTATTTTCCAACAGGTGTTATGGACTGCTTGTTTCATCCGAAGCAGCCATGGCTTTTCACATCAGGAGCTGACTCTCTTGTGAAGCTGTATTGCAACTAATCAATCTGGTTCCCTGGACTTGCTAGTATGATCAATTTTTTACCCTCCACGAGATGGGCTGCTCCCAGTCATTGCCCCTTTCTGTTACTAATATGTCGTCATTGTTTCAAGTTAGGGCAAGACCTGATATTTATGTCAATTTTGTAGTTTTGGACAGATAGACATTCCTTACAAGGGATGTTCACCACAGTTTCTGTAGTTGTCTTCTTTGGACCGCCTCAGTTTGTAAGAGGATGGTATGAGCATTGGTTGCATTGTGGAAATTTCCTTTCTGACGAACGGAAGTCCGCCTCATGCTATTGGAGCATSGCCCCTAGTGTTTGACGTGAGAAAAGGACTTCGGAAATGTACTGCAAGCAGAGTTGAGAGTTGCTCCAGTCAGCGGCCAAAGCTGGTGGTCTTAGAGTGTATTATAGATGGTTCATGAGATAGAACCAGATACGATTTAAGTTAGTGTAGGCTAGTTTTCTGAGCTTGCCATGCGATGTRATTGAGACACATGGATCRAATTCAACTGCAGCTTGCAAATTTCTGCTTGTTTCTTATGGCTTGTGCCATTCTTGAATTGAGAGCTGTRGTTGTGCTTMCACTTTTGAATTACGTGACTTGTGAAACAGGATCGTTTTTGTCCGACACGGTTCATTCTTGCAGATCCATCGCGCCTATTGCTTGAGTCGTTTTCGAACAAGTGTCGAAGAGCAGAGGCAGAGTGAAGAGGACGCAATTATGCCTTCCTGGACATGAGACCTTGGGGAGTAGGTAGTGCAGTAGTGGCAAGYTAATCAAGCTCCAACACCTGCCATGCCACGCAAACTCACTAATTGAATGAACTTTGTATAATTTCCAGTTTGGGATTATAAACTGGAAATCACCTCACTARACTAACCCTAACTGCCTTACCGGTCGGTCAATACTTTGAGGCAGTTAAATTCGTTTTGACTGTTTAAATCAATTAAATGGTAGTGTTGAAGATTAACTATTGGAAGCATTTATTTTTCGCTGAAAAAAAAGTAAATAATTGATTCTTGAAAGGCCTTGGAAGAGTAAAGCTTGCTAATTTCACTTGATTTGAGATTTCAAAAATTGTATTCATTCATTTGCTTTGAAAATGTGGTTCCAATGGAAAGAGTGAAGTGTTCTCATGATTTTCACCATTAAATATTTAGACATGCAAGTGTTGATTTGGAGTTATTTGCTATTACTACTAAAAAAATATTGCATTTTAAGAATTGCAAGGTGGATTGTGTAATGAGTTCGATAGTTCTTAGTGTGGCTACTTAGGGTTTCTAGAAGTGCATTTTAGTGTACTAACACAGTTTCTAGTAGTTCATATCATTTTCAATCCCAAAAAAATTTTATGTGCAAATTTCTCAATCATTGTGGATAGAGGTAGTGTACTAAGAATAAGGTACATATATTTCTATTATTATAATCTCACAACTCCTATATAATTTCAAACTCAAAACTAGTGTGCACACTAATACGCAAGCTCTTTAAACCTCTATATGGTTATATTTTGAAAAAAAAACAATTTGCTTCATTGGAGATAACTTTTACAAGAAAAATATGTTTGGAAAGGCTAAAGCGGTTAGGCGTTAACTACTAAGTGTGATTGACAATTGTCTTATTTCAAGGTGTTGAATCATTTCTTGCGAATAAAATCTAAAATTGTGAATATGAAATTTGTCACATACAACATATTAGACAATATGGAATATATTCAATTCCAAAGAATTGTTTATAAATAATTAGATTTCAAAAGTGACCATTTCAAGTAATCAAGTTTTGTAACCATCTTGGACATATTCAAAGAACATTGAATGCATGTTTCTTCATTGCACAATGATATTAGCATTTCTTGAACTTGTAAAAGGATGTTGAGACCCAAAAGTGGCCAATGTGGTGAATGACTTTCTAGATTATAGTAGAAATGAAAAATGCATCTATTGGTCCAACAATCCAATCATTTTTGGCTAACCACCTTTGTGATAGGTCTCATCCTTTTTAGGATTAACACATTGATGTATAGCATTTAAAAATAATATTGATGAAAGAGTAACAAATGATTAAGGTAGAACCACCCATTACCAACCAGTGCCCCATAGCCAACCATAGATTGACTAATTTCCAACCAAGGCTAGAATTTTTTTTTTCATCTTTTCAAGGTTGGGATTAAAAGTTCATGACACATGTCCCAACTTAGTGCGCAAGAAATTAGGAAGCAATTAGTGGAAAAGTAATTTTTTGAGTGATCAGAATTGGAAGAGTCTAAAGATTGGCAATGGATCCAGTGCACTTTTTGCCTTTGAAAATTCATAATAATTTCAATTCAAGCAATAAAACTACCAAAGTTTTTGCAATCCCTAGCATTTCTATCAATGCACCTCTAAAAATATTGCTTTGTGTTGCACAACATCAAATCATGTCTAAAATTGCTTAAGTGATTGGTTATGGGTGGTTCTACCTTATACATACATTAAAAGATAAATAATATAAATGAAAAAATAAATTTGCTAGATTAATCAGCATTTGAAGATTGTTGATGAAATCATGGACATCTATCCTTTAAATCAGTTTGTTTGTTTGTTTGTTTGTTACGTTGAGATCTCCTGGACCGTGCGTGTGTCAGTGGCGTTCTTGGTACCATCGGAAAGCTCTCGGCGAGGAGGGGTGCACGGGCTTAGTTTCGTGCCGTTCCGACCTACAAGGTGAAAGTTATTGAATTTCGAAGTTCTTATGAATCCAAAAATTAGAAAATTACTTTTACTTTAATTTTGCCGGTGGTGTGCTTGGTACCGTCAGAAAGCTCTTGGCGAGGAGGGGTGCACGGGCTTAGTTTCGTGCCGTTCCGACCTACGGGGTGAAAGTTATTGAATTTGGAAGTTCTTATGAATCCAAAAATTAGAAAATTACTTTTACTTTAATTTTGCCTGTGGCAATGGCAGAGGGCGCACTAGTAAGACTTTATTGACCATCAGAAATACTCTATATGTTGAAATTTGGGTTATCTTTTGAAAGAATGCAATAGAAAATAGTAACTATCACGTTTTTGAAAAAACAAAGTTAAAATTTAAAGTGACATTTGGACTGCCTTGCTTACTAGATAAACATAGTATAAAAATTCTACATAAGAAAATACTGGAAAATCCAAATACTACATTCAAGAACAGTAAACACTCTTAACAAATGCAATTTTCCTGAGCAAGTGAAATCCATATCAAACAACCATAAATTATTTTAGACCTCAAATTTCTGTAGGAGCAAAAAGTTCCTATATAACCACATCTACAAAATGAGATGAAGAATTAACTGTCCAACATTGAAGGACGGTACTCCCTGAAGAAGATTCGAAAGAGATGAGAACAATGCCACTTGCATCGACCCTTGATCTGAGTGGGTGATGAGTTTTAGATTCTTAGTGCAATTATTTGCCAGTTGCAAAAAGGTCCAGAATTGTAATAATGAATTGACATATGCATGACCTGATCATGTAACTTGTAAACGGACGCACGTGTGCAAGAATATTGCGAGTCTTGGAAATCAAGCCGCCTCACCGCTAAATGTGTCCTCACTCTCATGTCAGAAATAACTGCACTAAAGACGAGCCACTCCCCGTTTGTGAATGGTGAAAACYAAAGCATATGCATCCTAGGTCTAGACTCAACTGATTTGGACAAAATTGGATTCCTGTAAAATGTCCCACCTACACAAAATAAAAATTATACTATGGAGACTTCAGTACAGGAAAAGCGATTACATCCCGGATGCTTGCACTGTTTGTCAAAAGCATCACCAAACGGTCGATTCCGATTCCCTGCCAACAACCCACAGCAGTAGAGAATCAAAACAAATGGATCCAGAGACGCCTGTAATTCATCATTCCATC
Source organism: Pleurozium schreberi (assembly GCA_006891605.1). Classification (NCBI taxonomy): domain Eukaryota; kingdom Viridiplantae; phylum Streptophyta; class Bryopsida; order Hypnales; family Hylocomiaceae; genus Pleurozium; species Pleurozium schreberi. The sequence continues at coordinate 128,531 of VACF01001656.1, forward strand.
TAAAATATATACCAATTCTTCCACTACAGAGTTCTGGAGTTTCGTGTATGGATGASGAACACGAACACGAACACGCCCGTTTTTTATGATTAATCTTTTAGCAATCTCACTCTACTCTGACATAATAATTCTCACCACCTTGGAAAAGGGGAAAAGGGGTAACAGACAATGTGCCCATACGGAAAAGCTGGGCAGTATCTACTTTCCAAAGTTGGTATTCTCACCATTCCAGCGGTKGGAGGCATCCCATATTCCAAAGCAGTTACGAAGTCCTCGTCCATGCCAACATCGTAGGCGTCATTGGCAGCGCTCGCAAGAGCAACATCACCTTTGGCCTTTGCATACTCCGCAGCTGCTGCCATAGTTGCATTGTGTGTCTGCACTTGCGCTTCGAACCGTACCCTCTGCACATTCAAAAAGTAAGCTGAACGTTGAATAGAAGATATGGAAGGATAAGGTCAAGATAATGGAAGGCAGATCTAACTAAATCTATTCAAAATAAATGCTCGACGGGGTAAATCTATTCAGAAAATGCGTACCTGCTCGACGGGGTCAGTCAACTCTGAAAATGCGTTTGCCATCTCGCGGCCGTAGACGAAAAGCTCGAATCTCTCAACAAGGCCAGGTTTACTTAAGAGCAACCACAAAATGCAACGCTATGTCAGACGCTAAGGCAGTCAAAGGGAACTCCTCATTCAAAGTGATTGGTTAACTTGGCATGAGTGAATCTAAGGTTCCGAGAGTTCGACACATACAGCATAATATCAAATAAGCGTAGAAACATCAGGGGTTGAGGGATAACGCAGGAACTATTTAATTACTACCAATATTTAATTACATCCAATGCCAATACCTTCTGTGCGGCTTAGCCAGTGGTGAAATTTCCACAGGATGATCCATTACGAACGTTGGCTGAATTAAAGTCTTTTCCACCACCATCTCAAAAACCTGCGTTGAAGAGATCACCAGCGAAGGGTCAACCGAAGAACAAACTAGAAACGAATGCCCAGAGCGCTCTAAGTTTGTTAACGTCAAAAACAACCTGATTACATCTGCTTCTCACTATCCATGTGTCTGTATGCCAAAGCAAAAGTTATTGAGAAATGTGACATGAAGTCCAGGTCTGACGCTTAAATATTTCTTACGCTCTCCTAGACCTCCAAAATTCTTATACAGGAATCCAGGGACTTCAAAAGCAAATTCAAACATTTGAATCTTCAGACAAGTAGCCATTACCTCATTGACAAGATGGCCTACAGAAGGGCACTTCAAGATGGTTCCAGTATCATGTCTCTCAATGTGGCCTTCAAAAAAACTCATGGCTGCGGCTTTTGCTGCATCTAAGTCATTGCCATGGCTAGCAAAATCGATCCCTGTGACCTCTTGGACGAGCGAATGCATAGTTGCACGCCTCCAAGGCCTTTGCAGAGAGATTTCTGTGTCCTGCACTGACAACTCACAGATGTCTAAGGGGATAGAGGGTTTTGGTTTATGAGCATAATGCATAAAGTTGGTCCAATTCACTAGTGGGTTAAGCATCGACACATTCCCTCCGTACAGAATTTACTGATGAAGCTCATGGAAAATCTCTCATGAAAAATCAGCAGATTAACATTATGCAAGTGAACATATGAAAAAGCAAACCTGGTAAACAAGGGAGGTATTGCCATTGACTGCAAGAACGCATTTTTCAACCAACTCCTCGGCCAGGTTCATCATATCGTGATAGTCAGCATATGCTTGATACAACTGCAAGCAACAGAATGACACTGATAAAAAAAATATACTCTCTAAGAAATATACTCTCTAAAGAGTAAACTCAGCACATCCAGTATTCTCCTTCGACCTCCGTGCAGAATTTCCAGTGAGATTCTCTGTTGATGGAAATTTTCTAAATGGGCCTGCCGCTATTAGTGTACTTCAATTCCCAAGGCCATGAGGTAATCAGAAATGATGARATACTTGCTTACCTCAATAGATGTAAACTCAGGATTATGCCGGGTTGAGATACCCTCGTTCCGGAAAATCCGACCAATTTCATAAACCCTCTCAAAACCTCCCACCTGCAGAGTGTCACATATTCATCAAACTACAAGCATATTCAACACTACCACTGTCCTGAATAGTTCTTTATAAGTGCCATCAAAGACCTTTAAGATGCACTGCAGAAAAGAGAAAAAAAAAAAGCTACTAATGTTGATTGAACCAACGATTTCTTCACAAAACATACGAAATTCTAAAGACGCATAGTCCCTCGACCAATTTCAGCCTTTTAGCAAAGACCATTGAAGGTGGAATCGACCCTATTAAGTCATCAATCCACCATTGTAACTATCCATGAAAATCTCTCAGCAACTTACCACCATGCGCTTTAAATGAAGTTCAGTGGCAATGCGGAGGTACAGGTCTCGTCCCAAGGCGTTGTGATGCGTCACAAAGGGCCTTGCATCTGCTCCACCAGCCTCCCCCTGTTATATCAAGTTCAAACAATCGTCGAACTTAATGAAWATCACTTTGGTACTCCTATAAAATTTGTGCTCATACAAGACCTGAAAATTCGCCAAAAATGGGAAGAGGAGCGAGAATTACATATCTGGTAACACCGAATTTGGAGTGCATAAGAGATCCATGACCTGATTAATGATATAATTGCACTAGAACTTATACCAACGAAGCCTGCAATTCATTACCTTTTACGTAGTRGCACACAAACAAGCASGTGTCTCTAGAGCTAGGAGATAGAGTTGGTGAATATAATAGAGAGGAATAATTCTAAAGGAAAATACCTGAAGAACGGGAGTCTCAATCTCCAGGTACCCAAGACCTTCCATATGCCTCCGTATCTCTGAAGTGATCTGTATTTGCACAAATTCAAGTCAGCTCGTGGAGATGTTTCACGATAAAACTCAAGTTCAAGAATTGCACAAAGTTCAGTAAGTTGATTGTTCTGATTCCTTGTCAATGAGAGAATCTTGTTCGTCGTCAGAACATGACACAACAAAGGACTTGAGTCAAGCTGCGGACACTAAGGCCTTGCTGTCACATCAGAAGATCTGAAAAAAGTGGAGCACCCTGTTACCTTAGCCCTATTCCGAAACACAGCAGCGACTTCTGGATTCATAATCATGTCAAGGTACCTGCCAGTCATCCCCAACCGAAATTTCTGTAAGAACTCAGATAGATAGTCCATTAAAAAGCTGAAAGAGAGAAAGCCACGAGACAAGTGCAGAACCTACCGCTGGCGATACCGCTTTTCAACATCAGTAAGCCCATGCCATTTGTCAGGCAGTGGCAGTAAGGATTTGGTGAGGATGGACAGCTCTCCAACCAACACAGACAACTCCCCTGAAAAATCAGGACGTCCACGTGTCATTAAAGAGTTTACCACTATCATCAGGAAAAAAAGAACCACAAAAGACTGGAGTGAACACCACCCAAAACTGTGTCCACCAAAGTGCTGACCTTTCTCCGTCCTCTTCATTGTGCCCTTTGCACCAACGAAATCTCCGATATCCATCGACGTCTTCATCTGATCAAAGGCTTCGTCCATCAACTTCACCTTTTCGCAATACAACTGCCGATGTCACCCACGCCAAAGCCAAGATTAGGTTATACCCATACACATGAAAATTTGCATAATATCAAACACAATTACCAATAAACACTCAATAAACATTTATTAGCGTAGAACCTGAACGTCGCCTGAATCATCTCGCAAGGTGAGGAAGGCCAGCTTCCCGAACACTCGCCGGGCAATGATGCGGCCTGCGACAGCCACACGGTCCTTCTCTTCATTTGCTTCTGTAGCACTAGGTAAATCCACATATTTTTTCTGAAGCTCCGCGGCAGTGTGGGTCCTATCCCATGTATATCCATACGGTTCAAATCCTCCTGCCCTGAGATCCTCGACCTAGGGAAATGATCTCCATTCCAACATATCAGAAAAAATCTCGAGTAGGTGTGCTCATGAAATAGACCAAAGCCAGTCCACCGACTTMTTTGATTACCATATGAATCAAGCTATGAATCATGAGCCCGAAAAGCTACACACACGACACGAAATGTCACCTTTTTCAGGCGCAGCGTGCGAATGTCCTCCCTGGAAGATGTGCTGTCCACATCCGCGCCCTTCTTCCTTCGTCCTCCTTCGGAAACCCTGGGACTCCTTGAATTCTTGGACTCGGGCTTCTCAGATGTTTGAGGAACTGAGTTCGTAACATTGCACCTGGAGTGATAACTTAAACCCAATAAGCTCCCAGCAGAGAATCAAACAGCACTGGGCGAGATCACAAGTGCTCCATGAACCCCCACAGGATCAAGAGACCTAGATTGGAGCTCGTTTTCGTGTAAAGCACTTTGAGTGGGTCACATGAGGACTTCCTTTTTATTCAGTTTTGTTTYTTTATTGACCAACACATACAAATCTCTTCACTGATTCTGGTGGTCCTGTCTGAATCATATTCTTCAAAATACGATCAATGCAATTGGGCATTCTAACACCACGAAATCTCGGTCCTTAGTTACTACGCATTCCCCCATATAAGCCCTTTGACACCCACGATAGTGCGACCAATCATATTTCTTCAAATTTCATCGAGAATTCAAATCTACGCACCAATTATCAACATTCCTCGATACCATAATCAAAACTCCCACCCMCTGCGCCTCCAATTCAGAAAACTGAAGAGTCACTAAACCCCACCAGGGTTTTGAGACCATGAAATCTCGGTCCTCAGGGGAACGCATTGATCCATGATTACGCATTTCCCCACCTAAACCCAGTCACACACATAATGGTGCGACCAATCATCTTCCTTCAAATTTCATCTAGAATTCAAATCTACACATCAATTCTCCACATTCCTAAATGCCATCATCCAAACTCCACCCCCCTGCGCCTCGAATTCAGCACCCTGAAGCGACACTAAACCCCACACGGGTTTTGACATGGAATCAAAATTTGAAATGAAAGAGAAGAAAGAGAGAGTGTGCATTCACCTGAGGGAGAACAGCAGGGAGCTTCTATTCTGATAGCAGCGGAAGCCAGGCAGTCGGACGACATGGCTCACCCTGGTCAACATTGCAAGCTTCTGCTGCGCCCTGGCTCCAGAGATGGAATTGAGGCGGTCTCGTGAGGGCGACGTGGAGGGGARGGTGCGCAAGTGAGTGGTGGTGGTGGCACAGAAGCGGCACTCCAGCGCCATAGCTCGCCAACGCTGCAGCTGCTGCCGAGTTTCGGAAACACTCTGCGAGGACGAAGAAGACGATAGACCGGGACGGGTGGGGTTGCGTCGGTGGTTCCATACGCCCAGCCTGTCCCGGTTTTAGGGGTAAGTCGTGGATGAAATGTCTCGGCACGTTGAAAAGCTTGAGGACCCAATGAGTTTGGGGGTTGGGTTTTAAGAGGATCAAATAAATTAAAGGGACTTCTTGTGGAAATATTTAGATGATTGAAACATGATGTAAGGTAAACCACCCCATTGCAGTCACAATTGGAGTAGGCCTCATTGTGGTCAAAATTGTAATGGTGGTGTACATTTGACTTTTATCCAAATAGAATGAATCATGTAGACAAAAACATAATCTTTGAGTAAAAAAATAAAAATAAAAAAAAAACATTCTTTTGTGTGTTTTTTGTTCTGCCTGAAGAACTACTTTATGGACTTAGGGTGGCATAACTTTTGCTCCCGGGAACCGATTGAAATAAATATCACATTTTCAAAAAGCTAATGTGATTTTCTATCTTCCAAAAAAAATTCAAAAAGTTATGTCAAAAATTGAGGTCACACAAGCCTAYCCAAAATTCCAAGTGTCCTCCAAGAGGACTTTAGTCCTTCACGGGTTAAACAATCCATGTGGAATGTCTCCAATCAGCATTTGGTAAGTCTTTGGAGCCACCTCTCTAATTTGCCTCTTTATTTGTAAAAGGAGTTAGGCTTTTCTTGAAACACTAGTTGCATTCTCTCCTTATCAAAATCTCTTGGTTCATTTCTTTTAGTATCAAATTCTCTCCATCAACTTTCTATCAACTTCAAATTTGCAAAGGCTACAATTTTTTTCTTTCAAAGACATGCCGGTTCTTAAATTAAACTTCAAAATTCATTGTATAGGTAAACACAAACAATGGAGTAAGGATTGGCAGTCACAACCACTTTTAAAACAATATACGCCTCCATTGTACCCAAGCACTCCCAAACCCTCAACAATTAACCTAAARCAATAYCTACCATATCGAAGAATATACCTAACTCTAACAACCCAACGGTATTAGCTTGCCTTGGATTCAAAATGGAAAGTGTCTAAARTTTGACAATTTCATAAACAAAGCGGCTACATATCCACCTTTTATTTTTGCAAACCACTTAATTACCGGTCCTACCAATTTTTCTGTTTAGTTTGAGATCCTCCATTTTCACATTCCAACCGGTTGTTTTTTCAAAGGTACTAGCTAACAATGAATTATCCAATGGTGTCTCCCCAAACATTATCCCCAACTTTACACATGGCTCAACATGGTTGCAATAAAAATAATAAATACTTTTAGAAATTAATTTGGGTCTTCCTAAAACCACTTCAAACATGCACTTGTAGAACACTTTAAGTGATTCTTTCAAATCTTTACTTTGAAAATTCATACGCAATACAAAAATTCTCAAAAACATATATATTATTATTGTAAGATTTATGATTATCATTTGTCTATAAATAAAAAATAATTCATTTATTCACTAATTGTGATTTTGATTCCATCTAAGCATTTCAATTCAAATGAATAGTTTTAGGTGAGTTTACCTAAAGCTCGAGACCTAAAGTATGGATTCTACCTTACATCTTACTTGTATAACAATATCATTCACCATCGTTATGCRAGTAACTATAAGTAAACACTTTTGAAATCATGTGAATAAGYATTGAGCATGGTTCCTATTATTTAATATTTTGTCAGATTGTGTTGATAGTTAAAAATTAGATCCTAGTATTAGATGTTTTTAAGGCCTAAATAAGACTACAAGTTTCCACAAGTTCCCTGATCATGGGAACTCAAAAAATTAATAGTCTAACAAGGTCRGAAAACTATGTCAAATAATCATATTTAATTAATTTTTAAATRAAATTTTAATAGTTTTTTAAAATAATTATTTAATATCTTTTAATATTCTGCCARCAGTGCACTAGTTCACAGCAAGGGRAATAATCTTACAATAGTCTTCCAGAGGCCTCMAAAAACATCTAATGMTTATCTTAGTATACATTTTATACATATTGTATGAATAAAACATGAAATTTTAAAGCATAGAAAATAGATGTATTCATAATGAGCCTTAATTTTCCATAAATATAAATTGTATAGTACCGAGCAACCTTGTTATGAATTTCCAGTTGTACCATTCCAATAATCTTGCACAATATAGAATAAAATGTAAATTGATTTTGCAATTTGATCTTTTACAATGACCATTTTTGTACTTTTGAGCATGATGATATAATTWCTTTGCTAAAACCTAGTTTAAATATAAAAATATTTGTTTTACAAAGTGTGGTCATACAAGCACTTCAAAAAAATCATATTATTTGACCACTCACTTTAGTAGATATTTAAGTTTGAATTTTTATTTGGGTTGATAGAAAAATAGGGCAAGGCACTTTGAAGGCGCATATCTTAGTGAGAATATTTTAAATGATGACCTCTTTGTGCTCAATGAAGGACAAGAGAATTGTGAATGCTCATCTAAAATTTCACAACATCTTGGTCAATTTGCAATTCTGGATGGAGCTTGCAATGGTAAATGGTGACTAAAATGAGAGTAGGGTTTGTAAGAAAAATAAGAATGGGWACACTTGTCTTCTCCTTRAACTCCTTAGATCTTYACTTTTTGAAGTGGGCAATTGCYKAGCTGGCTAACTATTGAATCCATGCCTAAACTTCACTGAAAAAACATGAGCCATAAACTACACTACACCAATCAATTTTAAAAAAATTCCACAAGGGGGTGTACAACTCAAAATTTGATGAAACTACTAATTTGGATTTATAACACAGTCTATTTTTTAGAAATAATTTTTATTAATAAAAACTTAAAATTTGAGAATGGGTAGCTCAAGAAAGAAAAAGGCAATGATTAMAAAATTGTCACTTGGGTCATAAGGAGTTAACTAGCTTTTTCTTAACATGAAAGATGTACATATGGATGCTTCATGTGCATATTTGTGCAATCAAATTTTTAAATTCATTACCAATGCTTTTCAATCAACTATCAAGTAAAAATATGAATATGAAATGAAAAAGTCASCAGAAATGAAGTTTTGGTTTTTGAAACTAATATTTGGTATGTTGAAYTGCGTAAGAATTGAATGTTAAGCCCTAATTGTCTTGATTTATCTTCAAAATTGATAATTTGAGAAAAATCATTATAAAGTGWTATTTGGAACCACAATTTGGAACTCATATACAAATAAAAATTGTAAAAATTGTAAAAACTGCAATTGATTCCATCCGTACGGTTGGATTCACTAATACTATCACCAATATTTTCTTATAAATTTTGAAAGGGAAATTTTAATATTCCTTCAAAATTCGATAACAAAAAAAATATTACCATTTTGGGGATAAATGTTTTTGGAATGGACTTGAAATGAGGTTCTCTTGACATCRTGATTTTTTGGACTTTTTGTATTTATAAAATCTATGGCAAATCTAGTTTTGAACTAAAGTCAATGYAATTTTGGCTTGGTCAACCACTTGACACACTTGCACATTGGTAATTTTGAAAACTATGTACTCTATTAACATCAAATCCGACCTTTAGATAGAACAACAACTAGATATAGTATCTCCACAAATTAGAAAAACTTCATCCAAGCAATTAGGGGAATGATACTTCGATTTCAATCTCTTCATTGTACACAGCGCTCTAGGATTAATTATGCAAGGCAAAAAATGCCAATAGTATTCTATATTGTGCAAAACTCTTTAGATCTATAAGGACAAAAAATAGATGACTTTCCAAATCATTATAGAAATGAAGAATGCACCTATTGGTCTAAAACCTAGATCATTTTTGAATGACCACCTTGGTCATAGGCTAGTGACCTTCTAGAGTTAAACACTTGAGGTTTAACCTTAGAAGGATGGGCCACTAACCACTAATTTGTYCATCACTATGTTTGTTGTCATTTTACAACTRAATATGAATGAAAAAAAATTCAAAGTTACTTTTTAGAAATAAAATCACATGTCTACTAGAATTCATAAAATTTTCAATTTGAAGGGGGGGATTTGAAACCACCATGAATTTCTTAAGAAACGAAGGAAAAAAATTCATATCAATATTACAACAACAAAAAAAAAAAAAAAAAAAAAAAAATTACAAAATACACTCACTAATAAATCTGAAATTTTCACCATAGATTTACATTATAGTGTGTAACATCACAAAATATACCAAAGTTACCATGTCACCCTAAAATTTTAAAAAATAAAAAAACCATGGATATGGGCTCAAAATACATATTGCTGTAAAATACTGAAATTTATGAATTTTTCTATTCAAGCAAAAATTACCCTTGATAAGCTTCATTTCATTTCATTTCTTAGTCAGACTCATATTTAAAAAAATATCATTTTCATGGCTCAAATTCACATGAAGAGTAAATACTAGAAAAAATACTAGAAAACAAATACGCATTTCTCTCTAAATTTACGATAGATTGCTTCTTTAACTTTATGACGATTTTATTGAGGGTGAGTGCATTGCACTTYGAGGCCAAAGTGTTTGTCCCTAAAAATAACACCGAGGACACTAAGTGTCTGATGGATGACTTCACCTAAACCAATAGTTCAATTCTCCTAAATTCTCTTCCGCTTATTAAAAACAGTTGCTCTTGTTCATGACCCCAACCACCAGTGATGAACGTTTGAAATGGGGTTCATGAGTCCGGGAATATTTCAGTGTCCCAAAAAGCAGCTCAAAGTCATGTCAGAAACTTTGCTTTAACTTAGACTTMCCAGTTTGCTGGAGGAAGACAAACTCTAGCTGCAGATCATGTAGTGAAAATTGAGATCCACATTACAGAGCATAAAATCATTCGCCGAAGRATTCTAAGTGGCAATCAAGAATTTCAAAAGATGACATATTGCACCGAATACATTGATAAGAATCATTGTAGCAAGGACATACAAAATATTGAGCCTAGACGCCACAAAAAATACATACTATACATYCAGGTGGGGAGAGCACGACCTGTTCTGTAGAGAAATTGCCTGTATAGTACTGTACAAGGCTCTCAAAACAATGGGTAAAACATCTTCAGTTCCGCATCAACGAGGAGGAATAAGCATGCTCCCAACCCCTAGGAACTTGGCAGCAAACTGATCATCATTTAAAGCAAGCATGTCTTTGAGACTGCAGTTGGTTTTTCGACGTTCAATCACCCTAGCCCTGGGCTTGATTTTCTTCTCCAATGAGTAGCTGAAGTATCGCGGGTAATCCACCACCTCATAAACCTTTCGTCCCATAGACTTCGCCAGAAAATCAAGCTTTGGTTTCAAAACAGTTTCCGAGTTGTAACTCAGCAATGATGGGAACCTGCATATCATGCCGCATATTGCCTTGTTGTGAAACCCCAGGTCTTGCAAGTATTTCACTCTGTACGCCCACAAGCAACCTGGGTATCAGAAGACTGTTCGAAGCAGGAAATAAAAGTGTCACATTTCATGGCAAACAGTCTGAACAGGACTTTTCCTTTTCTTTTCAGAAGGTGGCCAGTTACACATTAGTGGACCTGTATGTTTCATCCATCTTTTGGAACAAACCCCACTCTCAAGTTATATTCAGGTACTWTTTCAATCCGAATCTGGTGATTAAATTTCACGGTTTGAAGGAAAACGAATTATTTTTCCAATGAAGGACAACAATTTAGCACCCAAAGTAGAGGATTGCTCTGAAAAAGRGGCCATCTGGCATTCAGAAGACTAAAAACACTATTAGATCTGAAAGTAGAAAACGTGCCTTAGATGTGCATGAAAAAAAAAAGGCGTAAGCTACCAGTAGCTTTACAACACAAGAGCTATGCAAAGCCCTACTACTTTCCGTCGCCCTCCTGGACATACTATAACAGACTATTATTTGCCTAGAATGTACACCAAGCTTATGTAAAAGAAAATCTTTACATTACATTCAATACCTGAGTTGAACGATGCCGATCAAAGGTTAAAATGGAACCTCACCTGGGTCTTAAGGACTCCTCAATCCTCATGGTCAGCATCTCCGGGTAAAACCGCAAAACTCTACATAAAACCTCTTCCCGCATCCCCAAATCCCGCAAAAATTGAACCTTTGGCTCCAGAACACTATCCACGTCAGAGGCGAAAATCCCCGGATGCCTCTTCAGCATTCCGCCTAGGTCTTTCTCCTCAACACCAATCTTGAGCAAAAAGTTCACAACCTGCTCACGATTAATGGAGGCGCTGTTAGCCTAACTAGACTCCCTTTCAAAATGTTTCAGGGACTTGGTCAGGAAATGGTAAAGCAACATTTCCGATGCACAGACTCTCAGACTCTCAAAACAGATTGCAGATTTTGTCATAGACAATTTGAAAAATCAAGCCAGGTATTTGAATCATATTGATACTAACATCGTATACTGAATGCAGATTGAAGTATTCCACAAAATACAATAAGCACTAAAATAAGAGAAAGGTTAGGCGATCCTACCTCGTTAAACTCACCAGGCGAGCGAACAAGAAGCTGCGGACTAGCAGCTATCACATAACCCAACCGCTTGCTTTTCACACCCAAGTGATTCATTCGCTCAACCATGGGCTGCAAAGTTCTGACAGGTGAACATCCCAGGAGTTGTGGACATCTCGTGATGGACCGATCCACCTCCCCTTTTGGTACCTGTTATCACTAATTACCATATGTGTTAAACTCTAGCACTTCTCATTCATTAGTGATGGTAAGAGAATTGCACTCATAATCGACAGCTCCTCGTCTCTGTTCACGCTGAACGCGTAAAATTTCATGCTCATAACCATGTAAAGTGACTCAAAAGCTCGAAATGGTGAGGCAGAGTTATRAATAAGAACCTTGATAGACTCGAGGAACGCAACAAGTTCGGCAACATTGTTCTCTATGGTGCGGCTCAGAAGCCAAGGGTATCTTACTATCATCTTCCCTAGATCCCTGGCTCTCACACCAACCTGCATAACAATTAGCTGTAAGTAACAAGACCACAGTAGTGTCAAGCAATACAGTCATGCAATTTCAACTCTTGAATGGAAATTTTGTCGAAAAAACCCACCTTTTTTAATGTTCTAAGTCGCGGTTGTAACTCCCGATCAACATTGCACATGAGAACCGGTGGAAATAGGAGTAGCACTTTCCCCAAAGATTCGTTCGGCACTCCGAGAGCTTCTAGGGAAGTAAAAATGGGTCTAAGCTCCGTGTCTAGATCTCGCAGAAATACATGGGGAAATCCTTCGACAAGACGGGCAGTTGCGTAATGCGCACTCGCGAGCAAGGCAAGGCCTCCACGCTCAGCATTCGTCTGTAACAAGCACAGCCCCGAGAGCTCTGGGGTTAGTTGCAGTAAGAGACGTTCATATACTCGAGAATGACTAAGGGATAAAGATATCACAGTGCAATGACACAGTCATATCACTTCGAAAAGCTACCGAATTTCTACAGAGCATTCTCCCAAATCAGAACCCCGATGCTGCAGTCAACAAACACACACGGATGTGCAGTAACASGACTGAAGACTAAACCCCCAAAGACCAAGGATTAATGCAAGAATAACTCGATTGATAACCCTGTGAAAAATAAAATTCAGTTAGGTATATCTGAATAGTCATGGGTTGGCCAAAATAAATCAAAATGGATAGAAATAAGCCTTCATATGACCTACTCAAAACTGCTAAATATCCCATGAAGGCCAGTTCAGGGTTCCTGATCCGTTCGAAGTTCAAAAGAATGAGTTGTGACCTTCTCAAAAAAGGAAAGGGTATGTTGAATGTCCTCGTCTGTCGCCACAGAAAGACGACGCATCATCTGGTGCACTTTACGCTCAAAAATTTGGCCCTCCAGTTGCAACTTACTCAGGTACTCCTCCAAACATTTAACCTGAGGATTCCAGCGAAAAACACGAGGAGCTGAAGAAGATTGTGCGAACYAAGAGCCCACAGTCAAGATTATCAACGTAGCTCAGATCGATGTCTTTCCGCGAGAGTAAGTATCCTCATGTCCAAATAGTAAACTCTTTGGAAATTTTTTAAAAGGAGGCCAAAAGCAGTTATGAGCAAACCCCAAATTCTAAAAAAAAGAGTACCAACCTTCTTCAAAAACTCTGGAAGAGAAGAATTAGAAAGCACACGAGATATTCGAGTTACAGCTTGCGGTTGCACTCCAACAAACTCGAGCACCACAGACCAACGCTCGRGGTCATTCAACTCCACAACCTCGTTGGTGCTGGCATCCACGTCCTCTGCTCCCGAACTCAAATTGGCCCATCTCACGATTTCGTCCGCTTCGATGGAACGTCCCAGGAGCTTCTGTATAAACTGTGGACAATTCAAGGAAATCCGCTCTGCATCTTCTTCGCAAATTCCCGCATCAATCAGACTTTTAACTACAACAGACAGAGCATCATTGAATGAATTATCTCTGTTATCTCCAACACTGCAATACAACTTTCGAGATTTTCTACTTTGAGACAGGTTMAAGATTCTAGGCCTACAATTATATGACAAGACTTTTGCACTGCATATCTGTCCCTTGTCTCCTAATTCTAAATCACTAATGCGCGGGGTACTACTCGACCGAATGATTAGTAAAGTATTTGACCGCTTCAAAATGCGAATATGAACGCTACTGCAACAAGAGCTCCATCTTAAAGCATCCATGCTGCACGCCATTGCAACTTGCCCTTCAAATTTCCTGTACGCGGAAGACAAACATTGCCGGTCGTTTGCGGCGAAACCAGTTAAGCTTCCTCCTGAGGCATGAACGTCCGAACAACTGCTAAAACCGACAGTCAAATCGGAATCCGACACAGCGATACGAGCTCCGAGTGTCCCCAAACCCTAAACCCTAAAACCCTGACCCGCAAAAGCTGATAGGATGAATGAAACACGCGGACCTATTCGTCAGGAAAGTAACCCCCCTTGAAACAATACTGTTTTAATGGGTTCTCACTCCAATACTGAAAGTATATTGCTAACATACATAGTAATACTGTAACAATACCTTTTCAATGGGATGTATTGTTTCCACTCAAACTACATTTGTTGCAATATTGATGTACTAAGGTAGACTGCTCTTAAAGCGACCATCTTAAGAGCTGATTGCGTTTTCAAGGAGGCTAATCTCCTCGAAACAATTTTCAATAAATTTTCATAGGAAGAACAAAGAAATTGGCATCTAACCCAAGTCGTTTCATATTTTTCGGACCTTCAAGGAATTAGTTACAAATTTTTGAAGTTGTAATGCACTAGTCACTAAAAGCAACCACCTCTTGAAATGTACACTGCTAGTACATTGAAGAAAGAAAAATGTACCTTTGTATCATGATCGCTTTTAGAACATCGGCGCTTTAAGAGCAGACTACCTTACAATCATACACTTTCATACTGTGAGACCATTGAAACAGTATTGCAACAGTACTGAGACAGTGGAGGAGTTAGTTCCCAATGTTATGATGTCAACTTCATTGATATCGCATCATTTGTTCTACCCAATTCAATATGGCCAAGGCAAATTAACCCCCTTTATTGCCCCCTTTTTTTATCCCTAGAGAAAACCCTAGAACTCTTTTATCTGCCACATATGATAAAATTTGCAAATTTTGAATTCGTATTTGCAATTAGAGGCCTCAAATCAACTAGGGTAGGTGAAGAAATACAAAATTGATGAGGCACAAAATAGGGGGCATTTTTTACATTTATCTTTTGACACGGCAGTAAGGGGGTCAATTTGCCCTAGCCATTTCTCAATACTCCCTCTCTCTCAAATATATTTGTTGTACTTCCACAATTCCCTACAACAAAACACATGTTTAATTTATCTTCATAGAGATGGATTTCTTTCACACCCTATAAATGTAAAAGTAAATATTCCTACATATTTTTAAATGAAAATGTTTGGTATTGATTTGAAAGGTTCTATAAATATTTAAATTTCAAAATTTAGTAGGAAAGATAATTTCTTGAGATTAACATATGGTAGAATAGAACTTTCCAAGACCATTCCAATGCACTAGAATACATCCTAGTCGAATTCCAAATGCAAACATTATGCAACCTTAAATTTTTTTCCGACCAAGGCTCAAAGAGATTTCCAATTTCTCCTTAGAATGCGTGTTTTTGATTTTTTCAAGGTTTGAACCAATAATTTCATGACACATAAGTGAGCAAGAAAGTAGGAAGCAATGAGCGAGAAAGTAGTTCTTGAATGATTGGAATTGGATGACTCTAGATGTTGATCATGGGTCAAGCCCAACTTCGATATTTCTAAATTCATAGTAATTTCATTGCAAGAGATAAAATTACCAAAAATTTGCAATTTCCATCATTTTTGTCATTGCACCTCTGAAAAAAATTGGCTTTGCCTAATACTACCTCAGATCATGTCCAGAATTTCTTATTTGATCGGCTCTTGAACAATTGTTTGCTCATGCTTATTTAGATCGGTCCCTCTAACATATAAGTCTTGTTTTAATCTTTTTGATCAATGTAGAGTTTTGAGAATGCAATGAGACTTGAGAMTTGAAAATTGGTGAGAAACTCCCCTAACTTTGAGGAATTATTGGAACGTATGGTAGGCGCACCTTCTTTCATCCCAACACCCAATCTGATCCAAATCAAATCGATTCCTATATTCAATTCAACCTTGAGAATCTAAATGTGTGTATAATGTCTTACGACTTTTAGACTTAGTAAAAACAAATCATGTACTCTCCAAACTTATTGTTCCAAAATCAATAAAGAGAGCTTCCTTGAATGGAATAAGGTTCAAATAGGGTATGGTGATTGAATAAGGTGACTCTATCTCAAGTAGTGTTCAATTTAGAGAAAGGTGATTGTATTATTAATGAGCTTCATACTATCACATGCATGTTGGATGTGATATTAAAGAGGTCAAGATGACCAATGCGAACCCGCTTCCGCAGCGYAGACGGTGATGTGTGCACTTGAGCGCCAGCTTTCATTCAATCTTGCGATTGCGAAGGTTTTSGTAYTGCAATTCTKTACACACGTCGCCAGAGTGAGAATCGACCCTACCTTCGCGGAGCCAAATTGCGCTGCGAGCGAGGTTGCAAGCGGGAAGACCCCTCCACCCCCACCCCGTTTGTGCGAATGGTGGGATGGCCATGGCGCAGCGCTGGTAATGGAGCAGGTGGGCAGCCGAGGGRAGAGGAAGTGCAGCCAGACGACATGGATTCGGGAAACGCCGCAGAAAGCCTGCCTCACGTGGAGAAAGACGTCCTCGCAGCCGGTCGAGCTGCTTGCTACAAGGTATGCGTGCTCCAATTGGCCCTTTGCCCTTCGGCGCATCTATTTTCACTTTCAATTTCGACATGTCGCTCCGCATTTGGGACTTATCTGTGAGAGCGTCTTCGAATTAGGGGTACAGAAATTTCGGTCAGCAGGTGGATCTTAGCGAGTGCGTTGCATAATTGAGGTTTAGTGATCGGGGTTTAGGTTTTAACCTATCAGTACGTCTCCCTTGTAGATCAATGATTTCTGGGAATGGATTCGGGAAAATCCGCAACAACCATGCTTCATGTTGAGAAAGACGTCCTCGCAGCTGGTCGGGCTGTGTGCTACAACGTATGCCCTCAATTGGCGTTTTGCTCTTCGGGCGTACTTATTCCCGCCGTCAATTTCCTCATGTCGATCCGCATTTTGGTCTCTCCGCTCGACCTCGGGGGCGTCCCCGAAGTAGGGCTTACAGATACTTTCGGGTCAGCAGGTGGATCTTAGCGAGAGCGTTGCATAATTGAGGTTTAGTGATCGGGGTTTAGGGTGTAGCCTCTCAGTACGTCTCCCTTGTAGATGAATGATTTCTTGGGATTACAGAATTTATTGGCGATTCAGATTAGGGTTTATTTGGTTATTTCCAAGGCCTCCACAGAATGTACCGCTTCTGCGTTTGTAGAGACTCGGATGTGAATGGCTTGAAAACTGGTGAAAACATGAAAAGAAATGCACTCGCTCGCTTTCATTACTCCTTCCAAGTTGAGCTGCAATCTTAAGCGGAGAGCTCTGTGAATTATTGAATAATTTGCTGAGGGTGGAGGATCTGTGATYGTGGTTACAGGCACGGGACGCTTTTTTCAAGTGTGTAGAAACTGATTCTGGGCACACAACACCGACAGAAATTGCTTCGGCGGGACTCCTCTACCCTGCACAGTKCAAATCTGCACGGGCGTTTTATGAGCAGAATTGTCGGTCGACCTGGGTGAGTACTCCATTCCTTCCACATCCTCAGAGAATCAAATTCTGTGTACTTGGTTTTTGTCTTTCACAATAGTCTTCAGTAGTAGTGGCGTGAGACCTTTTGAGAACCTTGCCATTTTGGACTTTTCTAGACCAAGGCCATGCTAAATCAGAGGAAATCAAGCAAAATTCAACCCTGGACAATGACTCATTGTCTTGAGGAGCTCTCACTGGTTCAAATTGAGCAGAACTTTGAAAAAAACAGGATTTAGGGATTCCTTTTCATATGCCAGGGTTTTCTTTTTGTGCTAATTCAGAAGRTGCTCAACAAGGGTTTTCTAGAAGGCTATGTGTGTCTGCGCTTTCAATTTCAGTTTCAGACCAATATAACTTTTTATGTGTTTGGATGCAGGTGAAACATTTTGACCGCCAATTCGGTGCTAAGAAAAAGGTGAAGCGCTTGTTGGATACAGGTGACCGTGCCCGCGGTCCCATCAAGCAGTGGAGTGGAGCCCGATTTGGAGGAGGATTATCGAGACATCCACGAAACCGCAGGATATGAATTGGTGAGCCCTTGCGCTTCCCGAACCTCAGTCTAGGGTTTGGGACAGTTTGTTCAGCTTTTGATCGTGAAATTGGGGAACTACTTCTGTACTTCTTTTACAAAAAATAAAATTCGGGTTTCTCAACAAGGAGTGAACTTCATTAGATTGAAATTTGATGCCGGAGTGGCATTCGCGGAGGTTATGAATGGGTTATGATTGATATGGCAAGATTGTAGTGCCCTCGGGATATCAAATGGGAAGCCCTCGGGCTGTCCGAACCCCATTATAGGGTTTGGGACACGGTTGGAGATTTTTTTCAGCTTTGGTTTGTGGAATTCGGGAACTAGTTCTGCATTTCTTTTGCAAAAATTAAAGATTCTGCTTTCTCAACAAGGAGTGCATTTCATTAGACTGAGATTTGATGCCGAAGTGGCATTCRTGGAGGGTTTCATCAGTTAGAGGTRATCAAAAATGTTTTTTGGGTGATAATCAGGTTACCAGCAATTCATAAATGGGACACGACTGAAATGGCATGGTTGTAGTGCAATTATAACGTTTCGAGTACTTTTTCAAGTTTTGATCCGTGAGCACACTCAAAAGGTACCAGTAACCCACTAAATTGGCACCTCGGACAGTGTCGTTTTAGCATTAATTGAGCGATCAATTCAAGCTATACTGAAAGTGCTAAACAGTAKGGAGGAATCARCAATCAATTGAAGCTAATCAGTGGAGACGAGCTATTGTGATGGGGTGCTTGGTACCCTACTTCCAGCATGTCCATTTTTCTGAACGAAAAATTGGGTGGCAACTTTCAGGAAATCTCGGAGACCTTCCCGTGGGGCGAGGCGGATGGTGCACATAGYTGGCATGAGGGTGACGACGGTAAGCTGGTCACCCAACCTCGGCTTTATAATGGAGTTTTATCTGATTTATATTTCGGCAGTAGTGTCATGCTCCTACTTAYTGAGCCTTTCAATGGTTGGAGACACTTATTTGTTGTGACTTGCATTGCAGGTACTTGGTGGGAAGGTATAAAGGAGGTCTTTGAAACGTCTGGAGGACCTGTTGGTGCCCAAGGTGAGTAACTTAGCCTTTCAGCTCGAATGTAAGGTGGAGGATATACTATTTGCGTCACTTTAAGCATTCCAACCAATATCTAGGAGCGCGGTTTCATTGGGAGATCACTTTCGAGMTCACTGCACAGATCACAGGAGTCAAACTCTTTGGAGATTAAATTTATTTTTTATATATCAATCTCTTATGCAATCGTTCAAAGTGGAAAATCTKAGACCACTATAAGTGAGAGTAGACAATCCCATTTTGCCACTGGCATTCAAAGTTCCACTGACATTTAGCCAAGTCATTCATGCTTACACCTCGTTGAAGCCTGACCAACTACATGAATAGATGACTTGTTGGTGTCGAGGTTCAGTCTACGAGACGGATTTTGGTTCTTAACGGTTTGAGTATCCTCGTCCTTATGATTCTGGCATGTGCTGGCAGTTGCACTGAAATTTTTGATGACTTCTTACGTGTGAGGTGTCCATGTTTTGTGCAGGTGCTATATCGTGGCTCTTCCTTCCCGGCCTTGCTGCTGGTGTTTACTTCGATATCGATGTAAGTATAATGGACCATCTGGGACGTTTTAGTAGGTTTGTATTKCAGTATAAAATGGTTTTCCTTCTCTGCTATTACAAGTGTTTGTGTATTCTTTTCGGGGGAGATCATTTGACAGGCTCTTGTATTGTGCAGCAAGACTATCTGTTCYTGTACACGGTTCTCTTCATATTTGCTTTCATTGGAATGGAGATGGCGAAGCCTAGCAAGCCCTATCACTTCGAGCCTGACATGTACAAATTGAAGAAATGAGTGGGATGTAACAACACTTAAGGACATTCTTTACAATACCAAACCCTTGTTTGTCTTAGATTGTAATTATGATATTTTATTTATGTGTATCACATAAGACTTCCTAATGCAAATTTGTCACTAAATCCTCGATTTTGCCAAATCAACGCTACTTCTGAACTTGTATGTCGATGGTTTGCTGACCAGTGTTTCCAGTGATGGTGATCAACAGTGTTTCTTGTTCTCCTCCAGTTTGCATTTCTACTTTTGGATTTTCTTCTTTTCGTTAGCACGTCAAAGAGAGCACACCATTCCTTCAGAAAAGTTGAGTCTACTTGTAGGCTGTTTTGTCAACTAAATTGTTGAACTACTTTAGCCAGTCTGACTTGTTGTTGTTGACACAAGCCAGTTTGACTTTGCCTCCTGGAGAAATTTCTAGTGCATACCAACTTTTCTGACAGTCGGTTGGTCCTAAGAAGCTCGTATTAATTAGAAATTTCGATTTGTATGGTTCCATTGAGGGTGGTATTGAATTTGTATCGTAAACGTGGTTTGTTTCTCCTTTAGAAAACTTCCCAAATTCTTCTTGCAAAGATTGTAAATCAACCTGATTAGGAAGCTTTTAGTGGGAGTGAGGGAGTATCAAGAAGTAACCCTATAGTGTTGTTGTTGTAAATCAACCTAATTAGGAAGCCTTTAGTGGGAGTGAGGGAGTATCAAGAATTAACCCTATAATGTTGTTGTGGACACTAAGTGTGATGAATGATAGATAATCCTTTTATGTAAGATAAAAATTTAATGAGTGCTCTTTAACCCTTAAACGTCTCCGTGGACATTTATTGTCCTTTCGATGACAAAAAACTCATTTAGTGAATGGACACTCACTAATTTTCATCCGTTCTTTTTCTAAAAGTGACCACACATATGTCAATCATCATGGAAAGTCAAATTTAGTGTTTTTAATTGCTTCTATATTTTTAGGTTAATCTTCATTGGAGGGTCTCCTTAGTTAGCTCTCCCTAAAGCGCAAGCCCCCCAACATCATGGGTTGTTGACTTTGGGTATGAGAGGGACTAAGATTAGGAAAACTCACAATTTGTGAGGTGTACAACTGACAAATGAGGCAAAAGTGCATCCATAGCTCCAATCAAATGCCTCGAAATATAACTAAATTTTTTCCCAGGCATTTAGGGGAGATCATTTTTTAGCTGTTAGGGAATGACAGAGCCCAGCTAACAATGTTACAGTGCATCTTCCAGTCGTGTTTTTTGTACCTTGTGCATGGGCTTTGGTTTGTGGCGGTCCAATTCAAAGTGAAAAAGTTGTTGAATTTTCAAGTTTCTATGAGTTAAAAAATTACAAAAAATTGTATTATCTTTGATTTCGACTGTGGCTACAACTTGTGGCAACGGTGCACTAGTCACACTAGTCCATACCTTGAATTAGGTTGTTTTGTTTTGTTTTGCTTGTTACGTTGAGATCTCCTGGACTATGCGTCCCTTGGTTGTGTTCTTGGTACCGTTGGAAAGCCCTTAGCGAGGAGGGATGCATGGGCTTTGTTTTGTGATGTTTGGACCTACAATGTTAAAGTTATGGATTTTTGAATTATTTTTTGTTTAAAAAATGATAGAATCACTATTACTTTTATTTTGGTTGTTGCAATGGCACAAAAGATACAAGTATCCAACTAAGATAGGAAGCCCATGGTTAGCCCATCAAAGGGTATTTTTAATAGTGATTTAGCTTTTTCTTAGCACTAGCGATAAATTGTGATGAACTTTCAATGAGGTGCCTATTTCTATCCATCCTTGGAGAGAATAATCTTGCTAAGCTAAGTAGATGAATATTACTGAATTTTGGCTATACGCAGTTTTTGATGAGGAAAGCAAGAGGGCAACACATCCATCTTCATAGTAGATGTATATTGACAAGAACTAAAAATTTCCAAATTGATTTTTTGCTTCTAAATGCTTTAAATTATTGAAGTTTGGCAACGGTTTAAGGGAAGGTAGTGTATAGTGACTATAGAGGTGACAAGGAAGTCTAGTGTATCCTAGTAATCAATGGTACAAGAGTAGAAATGCAACAACCTCTACTGTTATATAACCAGTTCTTGTCATTTCAGTAGGAAACCTAAGGCCATCATTTACAAACAAAATTATAAGAATATAAGTCGAGTTGGAGGTTCAATAACCATTTTAAAGAAGGTTCCCTAACTACTTGGAATGACTCTAYATTATTCAAAATTGTACTATTCAAAAACTACAATACACAAATTCTAATCATCAATAAATCTATAACCATGTCAAATTCTTCGACACTTACAAGCAACATACCAAACTACCAAACAAATACCATATGGAAAGTTTCAATGGTTTAGAACTTCTAAGCATGCATTGCCACATCTAATTCAAAATGGAATGTATGTCTGTTTTTCAACCAATTCTTTGATAAATGAGAAGGTGCTAAATATATGCTCATCTTCAACATTGTTTAGGACTTTTTGATACATCAAGCATGGATGGAAAACAACCAAGTGCTAGTTGTAAAGCGGCTTATTGAGTTCAAGGAAACTGCATTTACAAAACTTGAGAAGGCAACCTTGAAATGGGTTCTTTGAACCATGAATTGCATCAAATTTTGATTGTTAAATGGCACAAATACCATCTAGATAGTACCACATTTTTCTTTTGCCCATAGCTTGAGGCAATTTCATTTAAAGAGATCAAACTCATTTTTTTCATGAAAGATTTATTGTTTACAATGAACACAAGTATTTGGTTTCTACCTTGATACCAAGATGAATAATGAGTTTGTATAATACAATTGCAAAAAAAAAGACTAAATTCACAATATTGTGAGACTTCTATACCTCTCCATGTTGAACATCAATACCAACAAATTTTGCATGCTCCATTAATCATAGTCCTAAATTTAGAAGATCAATTGAAACAAACACACAATCAAGCTTGGATCCCACAACATTCTTCTCCATTCTAAAACAATTTGTCTTTTGCACATGGGCACAATAAATTTGGAATCCAAAGTTCAATATTCAAAATAAAAATCCTTCAACCAAGGTGGGTTTTGACATTGGCTATAAAATTATGTAGCTTTTGAAATCGTGGCTACAAGTGCCAAACCTTTGTTGAGGTCTTGGCTTCTAATTTGTTCGAGAAACTAACATGATGACAAGCAAGTGTTTTGGAGAGAGTGCCTTAGGATATTAGATGTTGAMTAAAAAATTAGGGTAGGCAAGGAGCTATGATTGGATGGCTAAAATTTAGCAACCTTGTTCAAAATGTATTGCCACCATGAGAGTAGTATAGACGATTATAATGTGGTGGTTATTGAGCTTAGTGGCAATGTGAGCTTGGAACGAGGATAGATGGCTAAATATAATTAGTGGATAGTACAATTAGGCAAAAAAATAAAATTTATACMTCTTTAATTCCTTTAGTAAAATCAAAGTACATGGATGGTGGGTGAATTTTGGCTATATTTCATTACTAAAAACCCCGCTAAATCTTATTGTCAATCTTTTCACTCACTACACTTAGTTACACCTATTGAATTTTCTTAAAAATAGCAAAAGCCTAATGAAAAAATAGGGAATACATTCATACATATTTTCGTCAACTTATTTTTAAGAAAAAAGATAAATTATTGGTAGTTAAAGATAAATCACAAAGCTTCCTATTGCGAACTTAGACGAGGCTATTCTATTGCTTTTAGATGCTAAAGTGACACTCTTAATTCCTAAATAATAGAGCATGTGATTGTGTAGTCAAACTTGAAAGTCTCACACTTTGTATCCTCCATTTTTTTCCTATTTATAAATGAATTTTTATGGTTTATTTTTCAACGATGAAATCACATATCATAATTATTTCAAAATTATTTCATGAAAATTTTTAGTTACCATGAATTCTTGAATAAATAAAAAATTCAAATCAAGTACAAAATGTGTTTAGAAAAACCTTTTTTTTTACATAAGTACATTGGAATGAAAAAAATTGTAAAATTAAAAAGATTTTCTTGCCACTTCATGATTTGAAACATGGTTATAAAACCTCAACTTTGAACTTCAATTAAACGATTACTTTAAGGAATTTTCATGAAATAATTTTCAAGAAGTATAGAATTTTCAAAATTTCAAGAGGTATAGAATTCAATTCAATTTGATTTTTATGAGGGTAAACCTTCAATCTCTACTTTCAATATGGCAACTAAAATGTGCTCTCTCAGTTCAACAAACATGACCTCATATTTCCATTGTAAATAAATAAATAAAAAATAAAAAAGTCTGAAATCACTTTTAACCCCTAAAGTTCCTTAATTACGTTTTTACCAAAAATGATCCAAAATTTTCATTTTTAACCCCTAAAAGACCATTGTGTTTAGAGGCCCAAAACTGCTTCAAAACACTCATCTCCAAAGCAAGGTCAAAATCTTTGCCCATATGAATTTTTTTAATATATTCAACCAAAGGATCCTTTGGTTGATTTGCTTAAGTGCATTGTACCAAAATTTTAGAACGAATATCTTCACCAATTGCAAGTCCAATGTGCCTAAACTTCAAAATGTAGACTTTTCTAGCCCTTCCAAAAGGTGAAATTTTGTCTTTCAACATTTTTAGAAAAAAGCACGTATGTCCTATAACTTGTGCATTTAATCAATATCAATGTTGGTAAATGGGTTGAGAACGTATGAAAAAACATTTAACTAGTGAAACTATCATGTTTATTTTTAAAGAAACTGTAAAATGGAAGGTGTTACAAAATGAAAGATAAAAGTAATATGCTAATAACTTTTGGAAGAATTTGAGAATTATTAATCCCAACGGTGAAAATATTCTAATAAGCAGTTAGCATTCTTTACATTTATTTTATTGTGAAGATTTTCAAAATTGAGAGTAAAAGACGACTTTATATGCATTTTCTATCTTCATTAGCCACAAAAAATCTATTTATAATTTATACCTCATTATTTGGAATTGAATGGTTCGATATTTTTTGAGTAGGTATCAATCTATACAATTTAAACAAAAATTGTTTTTATATTTTTAGAAAATATTTATTGGTGCATGGTTTGACATTGAAATTGAGAAAACCGTTCTAACTTTTACAATATATATTGCAATGACATGAAACATAGCTTCACTCAAAGATTATGATGAGTAACATCCATCCTACAAAATTCATGCAAAAATTCCAAATTATGAAGTCAATAGAGGTTGTCCAAGTTTTCAAAAAGCCAAAGAGGGTTTTTTGGTCCTTTAGGGATTAACATAAATACCAAACTTTAGAAAAAGACCCATGTAATAATAGGATTTTATAGCACGTTGGTTTGAAAAGTTGTAGAAAAAATTTCA
Source organism: Pleurozium schreberi (assembly GCA_006891605.1). Classification (NCBI taxonomy): domain Eukaryota; kingdom Viridiplantae; phylum Streptophyta; class Bryopsida; order Hypnales; family Hylocomiaceae; genus Pleurozium; species Pleurozium schreberi. The sequence continues at coordinate 153,735 of VACF01001656.1, forward strand.
GAGTTTATACTTTGTGGATTGCAAGATATTAGTGTTTGAATTGACCAAAATCTTTTTTTTGGTTGTGCAAAAAATTGGGTAGCTACACTTTACAAGTTCACATTTGTATGAAAAAATATCCATTTTGTTGGTGCTTTTTGGGATTCTATTCCTGAGGCAAGTTGGCTACATGCTTGAAAAATTTCAAATCATTCGAAATTGTACAATCAGGTACAGTTCATTTACAAATTTTTGCATTCCCAGTGAAAAAAGTTCCATTGCTGCAAACTTTGACACCCTCCCAAGGACTGAAAAAGTGGGGTTTTGTCTTGGAATTTTTTAACAAGTTCATCTCTATGTTAATAGCATATGAGCCAAATTTCATGGCCAAAAGATTTTTAAAAAAAAAAGATATTCAAAGTCTACCAACATGTGCAGTTGCAAGAAAAATTTCACTACTGTCAACTTTGTCACCCTCCCAAAGGTTGAGAAATTTTTATTTTGCCATGAAATTTTTTAAATAAGATCACGTCCATGTTGACAGTATGTGTAACAAATTTCAAAACCAAAAGATTTACACAAAAAGAGGAATTTGTAATGCACTAACATGTAGTTGTAAGGGACAATTCACTACTATGAACTTTGCCACCCTTCCAAGGATTGAAAAAAACTTTTTTTGGCAAGAATTTCTTGTCATAGAAACATATCTATGTTGATGTATGTTAATATGTGTCACAAATCTCAGGTTCAAAAGACTTATAAAAAAAAGAATATTTGAAATCTACCAACATGGGCAATTGGAAGAGTGACTTTTTACATTTGTATCAAACTTTAACCCACAAAATGACACTATAACAAGGACTGAAAAAATCACTCTTCCAACTGCCCATGTTAGTAGATTTCAAATATCTTTCTTTGTGTAAATCTTTTGGTTCTGAGGTTTTGTACACATATTATCAACGTAGATATGTTTCTATGACAAGAAATTTCATGCCAAATTTTTTTTTTCAATCCTTGGAAAGGTGGCAAAGTTGGCAATAGTGAATTTTCCCTTACATCTACATATTGGTACATTTTGAATTCCTCTTTTTGTGTAAATCTTTTGGTTTTGAAATTTGTTACACATACTGTCAACATGGACGTGATCTTATTTAAAAAATTTCATGACAAAATAAAAATTTCTCAACCCTTGGGAGGGTGGCAAAGTTGACAGTAGTGAAAATTTTCTTGCAACTGCACATGTTGGTAGACTTTGAATATCTTTTTTAAAAAAAATCTTTTGGCCATGCAATTTGGCTCATATTCTATTAACATAGAGATAAACTTGTTAAAAAAAATTCAAGGCAAAAAACCATTTTTTGAGTCCTTGTGAGGGTGTCAAAGTTTGTAGCAGTGGAAAATTTGTCATTGGGAATGCAAAAATTTGTAAATGAATAGTACTCAACTGTACAATAGGGTACCAATCAAAAAAGGCGTTTTTGCATTTGCAGTGAAAGAAATTTCATTGTTGCCAACTTTGACACCTTCTCGAAGGTTGAAAAATTGGTTTTGTTCAATGAAATATTTTTGACAATATCATCTCTATGTTCATAAAATCTTTGACAAATTTCAAGGCCAAAATATTCACACAAAATACAATATTTGAAATCTACTAACATGTGTAGCTGTGAGAAAAATTTCATTGCTGCCAACTTTGACACCCTTCCAAAGGCTGAAATTTTTTTTTGGCCATGAAATTTTTGTCACGAGATCATCTCTATGTTGATAATACGTGTGACAAATTTCAAGGTTAAAAGATTTGCACACAAAAGGATATTTGAATTTCTTGTAGATGTCATTGTAAGAGACAATTTCACTATTGCCGACTTTGGCACCCTCCCAAGGCTTGAAAAATTGTTTATTTACCATGAAATTTTTGTTATGAAATCATCTCTATGTTATGGAGATGTGAAGCAAATTTCAAGCTCAAAAAATTCATCCAAAAAAAGATGTAAAAAATCACCAACATATGTAGTTGTGAAGATGATTTTTTTCATTTGTGTCAAACTTGATCCACAAAATCATGACACTATATCAAGGGCTGAAAAAATCATTCTTAAAACTATAGATGTTGGTAGATTTCCAATATTTTTTGTTGAAAAAATCTTTTGAACTTGAAATTTGGCACATATCTCCATAACATAGAGGAAACCTTGAATAAAAAATTTCATGGTAAAAAACCAATTTTTCTACCCTTGGGAGGGCGTCAAAGTTGGTAACAGTGAAATTGTCGCTTACAATGACGCCTCATAGGTAAATTTGACGCCTATAGGTAAATTTCAAATATCTTTTTAGTGTGTGCAAATCTTCTGACATTGAAATTTGTTGCACATATTATCAACATACAGATGATCTCTTCAAAAAAATTTCATGGCCAAAATTTTTTTGTTAGCCCTTGGGAGGAGCCAAAGTTGTAAACAATGAAATTTTTCTCATAGCTATACATGTTGGTAGACTTCAAATATCATTTTTGTATAAATCTTTTGGCCTTGAAATTTGTCATAGATGTTATGAACATAGAGATGATCTTGTCAAAAATATTTCATTGAAAAATACCATTTTTTAGCCTTCGAGAGGGTGTCAAAGTTAGGTAGTTAGCAGCACTGAAATTTCTTTCACTGCGAATGCAAAAACGCCATTTTGATTGATACCCTACTGTAATTCTCAATCTAAATATGTATATTAAAAGAGAAGAAAATACCTACCATAGGCTTATCCAATATTACCTTTTTTAATGCACGCCTTTGATCATTTCTAATTACAATTGAGGAAAGTTATTATTATTAAATATAATTTAAATTATTGGATCTTATTGGCAACTAAACCAACATACATTAGGATGTAATATGTACACATTTTATGAATAGGTTATCAATTTTCATAGTTCAGTACCGGTGTGCAATAAAAAAATTTAGGCTCTTATAGACTTGTGTTTTGATTGCATATAGTTTGTGTAATCAATATCTAAGTTTTTGTGATGCATTTTGGTCCAAATGAAGTTGTTTCATTTTGATTAGTATTGAATATGTGAGTACATACCTTACCTTATATGTTAAATTTTTTGGTGTAATTGGGCTTTTAAGTTATGCCAAACCTAGAAAAAAAATTCAAGTTACTTCTCTCTCTAAAAAAGTTTAAGTAAGATCTTGCATTCTTGCTCAAAAAGAAACTTGTGCTACTATACAATCATTGGTCAAAAGATCTTGTCGTGCACGTTTGTGCAATTCAAAGATTTCTGCATAATATCAAATATATTATGGTAGAGGGACCCATAACCGACCGAATAAGCACCTATGGACATGATGTGGGGTACTTGAAGGCAAAAGAAAAATTCTTGCAGGTGTAGAGACAGAAATGATGGGGATTGCCCAAATTTTGGGAATTTTATCACCCAAAGTCAATTTACAATGAATTTTGCAAGGGAAAAGTTGCGGTGGACCCATGGCCAATATGTAGAGTCTTCCAATTTCGATCATTCAATAACTTTTTACCTAATCATTATTTTGTACTTTTTTTTCCACAACTTGGGACATATGTCATGTATTTTCTAGTTTCAACCTTGAAAATGAAAAAAAAAACATTCTAAGCATGGTCAGAAATACGTGCACCTATAGGTCGGGAATGGGTCACTAGTTAGGAATGGGTCCCTCTACCATAGGTATTTTTGTCAAACACAATTTTCATTTCATTCGTGCATAAACTCAATCGAGTATACCAAATATATGTTTCAGAAAATCAAACTCTATCCTTGGTGAATTTTTAAAGTCAACTTTTATGTTTTAAAATGATAATAGATTGAAAACAATTAGTGTTGAATTTCCTAAATTTGATTGTGAAGAATATGTAGGAAACATCTATATGCACATCATTTTTTCTGATTATCTTTCAAAAAAGACTCAAAATTTGCATTAAAGACACTTCAAAGTTGGATAGACGCATACCAAAATTTTGTAAAATAGATATCTATTTATTGTAATTGAATTTTACTACTTGACCCTTGTACTAAACTAGTCTTGTTCCTTGGAGTATATTTTAGTTTTCTAGTAGTTTGGTCAAAATATATAATATTAAAAGGGTGCCTAAATTTTTCCTAATTCATTTAACTTCAACTTGCTCTATAAAATCTTGCATCGCTTCTTTTCAATTAATATAAACATACATTGCAATGTTTTTTGCCTCACCATTTTGATTGCTCTAAATCACAATCTTTCGCACGCAGCAAGCCTTGATTTTGGTAAATCTGTAACATACAAGGTAGAGAATTTAGGGTTTGGAAGTCTAGACAAGAACCGAGTATATTTTCCTTCAATGAAAGTAGCAGCAACCATCCAGAAATTGTAAGAATAACTTGGATGAATGCCTAACTTACATTTTGATTTTATTTAAAAAAACTCTAGTTTTAACATCTTAATTTTCGAACTATCTAACTATTTTTTGCATTTTAATTAATTACTAGCATAAACCTATTGCAGTGTGACATTAATTGAATTTAGGAGAATATGGATTGGATGAAAATTATTCAAGATGAAAGATTTAGGATGAAAACTTGACCATATTTGTGACAATGGGGCATAATAGATTGCATGACAATGTGTAATCATTTAACCCTTGAAGAATGGACTACTACTTGTAGAAATCATCCAATTTGATTCCATGGGAAGCATTGGTTTATAAAAGTCTAGAAGCACTCATTGGAAATCAAAGTGTTGTAGGCAATCTCCCCTTTTGATACAAAATTTTAAGGATGAGTATTTGCTCTTTTGTCTTATATAGAAAGATTCTTTGTCATCCATTAGACACAAAATGTCCGCCTCAATGCTTCAGGGTTAATATAATATAGATTAGATAAAAATTGCTCCAAACTACTAGGAAATTATACACAGGGGTAGAGTCTCCAAGCAGAAAGTAGAAGCTCCTTAGGTCTTGCTACTTCTAGAAAGAAACTTTATTCTAAATAGAGTTAAATTAGGTTAAAGTCCCATGTCGTAGCACATTAACCCTAGAAGAGCCCTTGGATATTTTCTCTTTACGACCCATATTTAACTTTATATAATTCTTCAATTGTGATTTAACATGTGAATTGTGATACTATTTATGTACTATCATGATCATTAACTTTCTTTGTATCAAATAGTACTTGGTCAATATTTTTTTGATAAAATACCACCGTATTTGAAAACCACGGCCAAGATTTGTCCCGTTCATTGAGCAGGAGGATTCTCTGTCACAACTAGGGTTTCATGCCCATAATGCCCGATTACTCAATTTTGCTTGCGTAATTAGGCATTACGGATTTTTCATCCAAATTTTTTCAATCATCCAAAATGTTATGTTGTCCGATAGTAGTTTACATCGTGCAATGCCTCTTGTAGTCGGGCATTTCGGGAAAAAAAGTGCCTCCTTGTCAGGCTCCGCACTCCTTGTCGGCCCTTTTTTCCCGAAAATGCCCGCTCCTCCTTGGGCATTCCCCTATACATAAGATACTACATGGCCTCAAAATGCTTTCAGGCCCTTCTAGGGTTAACAGTGACTTGTGATCCACTGAAAGCGCGTTCGGATGAAACCCAAAATTTGTGCCTAGTACTTAGCAAACTGAACCCGTGCCTGGCGGGGTACTGGGCAAGKAAAGCAAGATCACTTACAGCCAGAGTCAAATTTGTACCAACCCGGCCTCCGCTCGCAGTGACGAAAAGAACGACCCTGCCGGGCTCCCTCCCTCCCAATGAACAGTCAGCAACCGCAACGCCGATGCTGAATCAACGACACCAATAATTCCCCACGGCCCTTGAATACGCTCCCCCGGGCGGCCCAGATCTGGAATACCAGAACTGGAGTTGGGTTCCCAAAGACGTTCCCTGCTCCCACGTCGCTGCGTCAAGCCCTGCTGCACGCCGCGGACGCGTTCCAGACGCGTTCCAAACGTGTTCCAAACGTGTTCCCCGCACGCTCCCGACGGGCTCCCTGGGTCCGCATGTGCAGACGAGCCCCGCATCATTGCTGGTTGGGACGGAGGGAGGGGACGGACGGACGGAGGGCCGCTTCAGTTGACGAGTGGTAAAGTAAGGTGACATAAACTTAAACCGGGTAACTTAAACTGGGTAAGGTGAAAGCACCCAAAACCGATCATTTAAGCAATTTAAGCAATTCAGCATATCTGAAGGCAATTTTTTCTGAGAATAATATTTTTGTAGTATTAGCGAGTGAAAATCATGAATATTCAAAAAAAAAATAGATTTTTTGGATATTGTATGTAATTTTTATGATTTTTTGAAGTGCTGGCTCACTAGACCACTGAAACTATCCTATAGGTGTACTTAAATCTGAAAACTGCCAAAATCAGCAGTCAACAAATCAAAATTCAATAAGTGTCATTCATATGTGTCGACGAATCACGATCAAGTATTTGTAAGACATATTAACTACAACCAATGGACGCAATTAGGTGAGTCTATGGTACAAGATTGGGTACACGTGCGGTAATGGGTGTTTCTACCTTAACTTAAGTTTAGTTTGCGGAAAAGTGCTATTTTTCACWTTCCAAAGCCAGCCAGTCGCTCGGTCTCCCGGGTGGCCATTTGGTTGAAGTATGTTGGTAAGTTACGTCTTACGTTACTACAGTATTGGGGTTAAGCTACAGTAGGTAAGTACGGCGAAAGTTTTGAACAGGGTTCGATTTCGTCGTAGATCCTGGACTTTTCGTTGGGGTTGAAAGTTTCGTGCGACTGCGAGTCGGGGGAGGTGTAGTAGCAATTTGGTAGGTCGGCGTCTTACGGACGGACGAGGGTGGGGAGGGGGGACATTTRACATATAGCTTTAGCTTTGCGACGTGCGTTTCGAAGGCGGAGGGGTGCGCTGCTGGGGCTGCGTGTTGGTGCGGATCCGTGGTAGCGTCCGTTGGTCGCCGCTCGGTCAGCAACACGAGTGTAGGGTTGCGCAGGTGGTTAGTGGCGGCCATCCCAAAGACGGGGAGGAGGCGACCTCAGGGCGGCGACTGGCTGGTGTCGTTGCTGAGCTTCTGGGTCATGGCAGGGCACGGAAGCAGCAAAGCGTTTGCTTGTACCCTGATCCACTTTTTCCTAGTTCGGCTTGGCTTTGCGGGCCTGACGATTGCGTGCTTGCTCTCCTGCGGTTCTGTAGGTGCCGAAGACACGGCCTCGGTGGAGGCTTAGAAATCGAGAGCGGGGAGGCTGTCTGTGTGGAGGAATATCGGAATACGGCCATAGATTATTATGGGCTATGAGGTTTGGAGTTGTCGCTGGGGGCGCATTTACTTAGGTGGCGAGCTTGAGAAGAACATTTTCCCAGGGGCGAATTCGTGGTTTGGAGTTTCCGAGGTTTGGAACAGGTGTTGAGGAGAGCAGTCAGTAGTAGCGTCGTCAGGCAGGGTTTTTTTTCTTCCTTATTTTTTTCCTCTCTCCCTCTCTTTTTATTCGAGGTGGATGAAGGGTGTGGTGGTGGTGCTAGGGTAGAGAGGGCATGATCTAATGAGGAGCACGAAATTGATGTCAGTGCATCGTGCCTGCTTTCGGTGCTGTTTGGAAGGAGCATAGTTAGCCACGAAGTTCGTGCGGCCATGGGGCGGGGGAGGCAGAGGTTTGAGAACCTGCCTCTGTGGAAGCAGAAACCTAGCAGTGGAGGGGAGCACAACTGTAGTGCACTGGGCTTGCAGGAGGCGCCGGTGTTCTACCCTACAGAAGAGCAATTCAGCGATCCTTTGCGTTTCATTGCGCAGATTCGAGAACAGTCGGAGCCCTACGGCATCTGTCGCATCGTGCCTCCCAAGTCATGGAACCCTCCGTTTGCTATCGAGTCGCAGTCATTCGTTTTCCCTACCAAGCATCAGTCCATTCATCAGCTTCAGGAGAGGACCGCCGCCTGTGACGCGGAGACCTTCAAGCTCGAATATGGCAGGTATTTGGAAACCGAGGGGCGGAAGTTGGAAGGCTGGCCGCAGTTCGAAGGGGAGGCTCTTGATCTGTGCAAGCTTTACAACGCCGTGAAGCGCCACGGTGGTTACAAGAAGGTTAGGGATGAGAGTAAGTGGGGGGAGGTGTTTCGCATGGTAAAAGACGACTCTCCTCAGGCCCCTGTTGCCATGGACTTCGCGTTAGCGTCTCTCGGTCAGCTTTATGAATCCCATCTCTACAGCTATGAAATCCACCAGGCCAATGTGAGCGCTGGCAAGCTCCTTCGCATGAGCAAGATGCAGGGGATGGAAGTGAAGCATGTCAAGACAAAACGCGTTGGGAGGAAGAGGTTAGGGGAGGATGAGCAAGAGGAGGCGCAGGTYGGGAAGAAGAGGAGAGGCATGAGTGAAGGTGATGAAGCGGGCGACATAGTGGTGGTGGAGTCTGTAACCGTGTCCACGTTCACCGAGGCTGTGGTCGTTCAGGAACAAAGAGCAGATCAGATATGTGAGCAGTGTCACAGCGGAGCGCACGAGAAATCGATGTTGCTATGTGACCGATGTAATCGTGGGTGGCATTTGTATTGCCTCTCCCCTCCCTTATCAGCCATACCTCACGGGAACTGGTATTGTTTAGAGTGTCTTGCCTCCGAGAACGACAGTTTTGGCTTTGCACAGGGGAAGGATCACTCCTACGACTCGTTTCAGCGATTTGCTGACCGGTTCAAGCGCAAGTGGTTTGCGTCCCGCACCACGCCTCCCAGTAATTCTGATGTAGAGACCGATTTCTGGCGCATAGTGGAGAGGGCGACAGATCCGGTGGAAGTCTTATATGGCAGTGACATAGATACAGGGTGTTATGGCAGCGGCTTTCCACGAGCATCAGACCCTGTGCAATATGGATATGAGCCAGAAGCATGGGAGAAGTATCGGACAAACCCTTGGAACCTTAACAACTTCCCTAAGCTGGAGGATTCCATGTTACGGATGGTGCAGGACGACATCCCGGGTGTTATCGTGCCTTGGCTGTACATGGGAATGTTGTTTTCATCGTTCTGTTGGCACTACGAGGACCACTGCTTCTATTCCATCAATTATTTGCACAGGTATGCCTCTTGCGAAAGCTGATCTATCTGCGGTTTTTATTGTGTATAACCCATGTACTTTCGTCGATGACCAATCGTTATCTGTCGAGATTTCTATGCTTATCCTTCTGGCCAAATCATGGTGTTCCCTCTTCTCGTTGCGTGGCTTTCTTTTCAGTAATCTTTGGCCATTCAAGTATTACCTCAGATTATCCTGCCCCTTGTTGTCTCTGGCTTCTTTCTTTGCATTTAAGATAACATGCTTGATTTTCGCTTCCTTTAAAAGTGATGTGTGACATCTTGGAGGTGTTGCCCGTTTGATGCCCTCGTTTGAAGGTTGGTGCTTACATAGATTCCGCATGCTTATTAACAACATTTTTGGATTTGTTGATTCTTAAGCGGTGCTATACTATTTCCTTCGGTACATGACTGTGTGGCGCTTTAGAGATTGTTTTTTATGTGTTTAAACTGATTTGTTTTTCACGATTAATGCGACAGGGGTGCTCCAAAAACATGGTACAGCGTGCCTGGCAATGCTGCCTCTGCTTTTGAGGAGGTAATGGTCGATGTTATTTATTAGGAGTTCTCCTGGATGAAAGTGACATGCTGCTTTGACTGGGAAAGACTGCTTGATCTAAGATGCATACCGCGTGGTTTGAAATTCCAGGTTATGCAGAAAGCATTTCCAGATCTATTCGAGGCACAGCCGGACTTGCTGTTTCAGTTGGTGACGATGCTGAACCCAACTGTTCTGCGGGATAGCAATGTGCCTGTGTGTACTACTACGCAGGTGAGTTACTGTCGCTTGTTTGTAAGGCATTTACTCACGAACATTGACGTGTGGAACCTTGGGGTTCCTGTCGTTATGCTTCTTCTGACCAAGTTTTCTCTGATATCTTCGTGTTTTTTTTGCTCAGTTTGATGTAAGGCTAGCCATTTCTGCTTATGACTCATGAATTCTTGCTTCCATTGGTATGTAGAATTTTTTTGTAGTGACCTTTTTTATCTTAGTTTTATTGAATGCACTGTAATTCCTTCGTGCTAGGATGGGTAGGTTACAGTTTGGATCTGTGTTACTTATATTGTTGTCCAAGGATGTTCTTGCACGATTATTTGTTATCGTAGCTATATGATTTTATTTCAATCTATTGGTTTTTATACTTCTCATTCTGTTTTATGCTTCAGGAAACTGGTAACTTTGTAATAACATTCCCAAGATCATACCATGGGGGTTTTAATCTCGGTGAGCCGATTTTTTGGTAACTGTAGAGAGCATGCCCTAGTGTGTGCATGTACATCTCTGTTCTGCAAGCTTCTATCTGTGTCTTCATTTTCTGCTATTACTTCATGTTTGTTTTTCGGAAGTGCTAGTTACGGTTGTAAGGTAATCTCGTTGTTCTGAGCTCATGTTGGCATCGCTGGCCTGGTGCAATCAGGTTTCAACTGTGCGGAAGCTGTGAATTTTGCTCCAGCAGATTGGCTGCCTTTTGGTTGTTTTGCTGTAGAGCGCTATCGATTCTATCACAAGCGAGCTGTTCTTTCGCATGATGAGTTGCTCTGTGTGGTTGCGAAGGTCTGTATCGTTGTAAAGCGTTGGCATATGCATTTTTCCTGAAGGCTGTAGTTTGGCATTTGGATCTTCCATTACCTCTGTGAAAATGTGAATTTAGGCGGTAGATTAAATAACGACGGTTGCAATATTATCAACTAACGACGCCCTGCGTATTTTGCGAACATGCAGAACAAGGTCAGTCCAGAGTCAAWGCCGTATGTTCTTAAAGAACTCGTGGGCATAATCAAGAAGGAACGTGCACAACGTGAGCAACTCTGGGCAAATGGTGTTGTAAAGAGTGCTCGGATGCTTCCTCGTGCATGTGACAAAGAAATCAGCACAGAAGAGGTCAGTTGATTTCCTTTGTGTGGTCTTTAAATTATGTTCTGGCCGTTCATAATTAAAACTTGCAAGAATGTACTGGGTAAAAGTAGACGGGCACGCTTAAGGAATTTTCCGGCAATCATTACCAAGATTTATGTCGTAGAGAAGAGAGTAGTTAATGCTCGACTTCTGGAATTATTGGGCCAGAACTTATACTCAGGTTTTGATGCGTCCTTTTCTGAGGACGTCTTGTCATCAATGAACTTTGGTTTGATAGATTCTCTGGAATAATGGATAGTTCTTTCATTATACTGTGGAAGGGCCTTACTGACAGGTTCACATTTTTCTTGGATTTAGGGTCTTTTACTCTTGAGAAAGAGAGGTGTAACTGGTACTGAGGAATCGAATTCTGCGCATGCTTAGGGTTCTCGTCAAGACCAATCTGACGGAATATGATAGTTTTTTTTCTGACTTCGTTTTATCGTTGATTTGGTATTCCTCCATTCTAGGATCCTATGTGTATCATTTGCCGCTATTACTTGCATTTATCGGCAGTGGTGTGCAGCTGTCGACCTTCAAAGGCCGTCTGTTTACAGGTTCCATTCCCTTTCTTACTTTTTTGAGCTTCATTTATCTATCGACGCGTTGCAGGTGTAAATGTTCTTCGATTTTTGCAGGATCTGAAATACCTCCATTTTGTTTATTTTTGGATTTGCGAATTAATATATAGTAATTTAAATACTACAAAAACTTGGATGCCTCACAGAACTGAAATTATTTTCGCCTCCTGGTTCTGCAGCATGCTCGACAGTTATGTGAATGTCCAGTAGACCAACAGCGTCTGCTATATCGGCACTCTCTTGCTGAGCTGGACGATCTACTCGTTGAGGAAAAGGAGAGCCCAGTCGATTCTAAGGTTGGAGATCTTGCTGCGGAGTTTGAGCCTAATAAACGCAGTYTGCGTCGTGGCGCTCCTCCCCTTACTCTTTTTGTGTCTAAAAAGGTTTGGTTAGTTTGCTTGTTCCGCGGTGTCGTAACAATATCTGGTTATATTGACTACTAGTTTTTCTTACTAGGTTATTTTCTATTTCTATTGAGCGGGTTTGCGATTCCTTAAGTGCGTAGACTTGGAAGTGCTGCTTTGCATAGTGTGTACTGCTTTGCATTTTTGTGCCTTCTACTGAGTCTGCAGTCTATATTAGCATTTGGCGGACTTGTTAATTCACCTCATCGCTGAAACTGGAGTTCTTCTTTGAGGTGTACGTAGATTAAGGGACCCTAAGGTTCGTTGTACTTAGTAGCCCTGGGAAACGTAGGGGTATGGCCAATAGGTCTCCTTTTTGCTTTACTGTTATATTTCTTGGCACATTTTTGTGAGACTCCTCTAGCGTTGTCACATTATTAATACTTGTTAAGCATACACAGTTCTGATAGCATCTATCTCATTTTCTGTTGGTCAGGTTTTGGGTCGTATGGCGAGGCACACTGATCTGGCAGAGAAATGGCTGGACAAGGTGCAAAAAATGTCTCATTCGACACCTTCAATTGAGTTTTTGGGAAGTGTTCTTCAAGATGCTGAGCAATTTCTGTGGGCAGGCCATGAGATGGATTCGGTTGGTTCTTCTTACCGCCTGCAAATCTCTTTGATGGCTTATATCTGTCAGATTGTAGGAGACCATCATTGTTTAGTTAGGTGAAGCAAGAAGGCTCGCGCAGCTGCTCCGTTGTTGCAAATTTGCGTCGCCCTTAGTTAGTCTGATTCAACTATTAGTATTTTTGCTTTTGGACATTGATTGTCAAGATGTATTTGGGATGCAGCTGAGGATTGTCGAGAGAAAGTTGTCAGCAGCTCGCAGATGGGCTGAAGAAGTTGCCAGGTGTAGTATCTCGATTATGGAGGAAAGACTTCCTAAAGTATATTTTGGTGTGGTTGAACGTTTGGTGGGCGTTGATCCAGTGCCATGTGTTGAGCCTCATCTTCCGTCCCTCAAGGTAACGCAATCCTTAAACTTTCTKTTTTGTTGTTATGGAGACATTCACTTCTCATGGTTTCTGGATCATAAATGGAGGCTTCACTTTCTCTTTTGTAAATCAATGCTAGGGGAATCACTTATGTGCATATCATTAATTTTCTYTGCCGGCAATAATGATTTATTAGTTTCTGTTTCTGGTGCCAGATGTCTTTTGAAGCTGCAAAATCGATGCGACAGAAGATCATGGATTTCACCTTAACAGAGCCTKCGACGCAGGTATTGAAACTTACATGTTTAGTTCCTTTTTGTCTTTTGTAATGTACCCTGTATTGCTGTATGTTCGAAGTGTTCAATCAGATGCACAGTATGTCTTTCAATTTGTGACTTGCTTTCTGAGCATTCATTACGTTATTGTTTGTCTTTCACAATCGTTTTAAGCCGCCTTTTCAGAGAGGCTGGCTAAAAATTGGACAGAGTCTATTGCTTGGTTGTGTTTATCTCGAGTTTCAACCCTTGCAGAGAACGAGTTTGGAGGCCCTAATTAAGGAGGCCAAGATGTTTTCTATGGAATTCGAGGAGTTGTCAAGATTACAGGATCTTATCAACTCTGCTAAGGTGTTTATTTTGTACTCTTTTCATGATTCCTAATTTGAATCAAGGTCCAAGKTTATGATTGCTCTTTGTCAAGCTCACTCGCTCTTTACTCGTAAGATACTTTGAGTTTGGAAGATTGGTTTTATTCCRCTTACTGCCAGACTTCTCACCTTGTTTGATCCTGCTGAGATGTTCTTGCTCACTTGTGCTGAAATTTCAGGCCTGGTCAGAGACAGTTAGGAAGTTGCTTCCACCCATTAAGGCTTTGCGTAGTCGAAACCTTGTCAGTTGTGATCAGCTTCTATCCTTACAACATCAGGTGCTTGTCTAACGAACTTTTCCTCTTTGTGGTATGCTAGAAGTAGTCCTCGACTCGCGATAGATTTGTTATTACCAKCATACTGTGTGCATGCACTGCTAGTTTCATRGACTTATATATTTATTTKTGCTTGAGTAATCATAAGCTTATGCACAGGCATATTGAATCCATGCTGAAGTCCATGGTATGTTTTGCAACGAGTATGATTAACGTGGTTAGTCTCTTTGTGCAGGGTTTGACACTGCCAGTGAAGCAGGAGGATAAAGAGATACTAGATTTAGTAATTCTAAAAGCAGAAACCTTACAACAGAAAGTCTGTGCCACACTTGGGTCATCCTTGCCTCTACAGGTAGGTTTAGTATAATTTAGGTTGTGTTACTGGGTTTGTACCATTCTTACTCGTTGCCATGCAATTGTGATTTTGCTCTACCKTTATTTATTTATAAGATTTTTAGTGGTTAGCATATTATACTATTTTTCTAAAATGTTCAAAATGATCATGACAACAGTGTTTTTTGAACTGTACAGGTGATTGAGAAAGTGGTTCAGGAAGTTCAGGAGTTGCCAGTGCATGTACCTGGATTGCAGGAGCTGGAGCAGGGTCTCGCTGATGCCCGTGCCTGGCTTTTACGTGTGCGAACTACCTTGGGAAATATTCACCTCTATGATTATAACACCTCAGTCACTCTCTTGACCGACTTACTGGAGACCGCCACCAACCTTGGAGTACAACGTGAGTCTTTTGTTCGATTAACATTCCAACGCCTGATTCTCTTACAAGTTCACCTAATTTCAGTAATTTCACCAATATCAGTACACAACTGTTTTTTGTCCTCATTTTCACCAAATTTGCCGTAAAGGGAGTGTGTGTTCTCGTAAATCAAGAGCGGAAAACTATTCGTATGAGAGCTTTGAGTTCCGCTCTGCAGTGTCCCGGGTTTGCAACGTCTTGCTTGGTTTGAGGCGAAAGTCTGGTCACGCCTACTTTCACTCTATCTGGGACAACTCTTCAATTTTCCTACAGAAACATGTCCTTGTTAAAAATGTCTGCCATTTGTGTTWACGTGGTTGACTGGAGTATTTTAATTACGTAGGTTTTCATCTGTTAGTCAATTTCTAGGGAGCAATGTTTCATCCTTTGCTATTGTGTCCATTCAGAATGTGATGCACAGGTGTCTTTGGTGATTCTAGTGGCAGTCTGATTTTTCTTTTTGTGTTTGTAGTGGAAGACGTCAAGACTGTTGAAAGTGCACTGAAGAAAGTTCAATGGTTGGATTCTGCTGCTAAGGTATACGTTCCTGAGTTGCTGCATTGAGTCATGAGTTCCGAGTTTGAACTTCAACATGGKGATGTGATTCACAGGGTAATCACTGTCTTTTTTCTGCAAATTATTTTTTAAGTAAATATATGTCAGTGGCACTTGCGGAAGTCATGTTCTATTGTTCATCTCCCTTTAATTTCTTGTATGCCGTGCAGGTGCTTGAAGGACTCCCTTCCACAAACAAGCTGACAGAACTCCTGAATGAAGCATCAAGGTATGAACTGTACTCTTGAGGTGATAGCAATGGTAAACTTGTGGTCTTGGATACAATTTTAGCTTCCATAGTTAATATTGAGTGTTAAACAGCCTACCAAGTGTTGAAATCTTTTCAGCATTCCGTTGTTAATCTGCTTTATGGTGAATTAAGTCGTTTTAACATTTTGTCATATTATTATTTTCTGTTGTAGATTGATCGTCGTGGGCTGATGTCTTGCCACTGCAGACTGGAGCTAAGCAACGACAGACTAGTGTTGCAAATGCAGGAATTAGCACATGCTGCTCTCTCYTGGGAGAGTAAGGCAGCGCACGTGTTGAAGCTTGGTGACACATATGCGAATGTCCATGAACTCCTCGGGTATTGATTAATTTCCATTGGAAAGTGAGCTAAATGTTTTGCTACATTTTGAGCAGTRGCACAGCATCAATCTACATGTGCTTTGTTAACATAGTTACCGTCTTCTTTGATCTTTCGCTGTTTATATTAATAGTTCTGGTTTATTACAGAGCAACTATAATTTCCAGTTTCGTATAGCGRATGAAGGATTTAGAATTTGAATGGGGATCGCAGGTCTGCGGAAAACATGAAGGCAAGGTTGGAAGGATTGAGTGCTTTGAAAGACTTATATGCTGTAGCAAGGTCTTGGAAGGAACAAGCCCAAGCTTACTTAAATATGAAAACGAAACCCAAGGACACCGCAGAGGATCCTTGGCCGCTCTCTACTCTCCAGGTCTGAAATTGAATTGTAACATAAATCGCATGTAGTTATTCCAATGGTTCTCTTCTTAGGGTACCTTGCAGGGAAATGATCCTAATCTGACACTTATTTTTGTTGTTTCGATGTTGGGACTTTTGGCATGTTCTGAATACTGGCATTTTTGATTGTGCACTTTTTGTAGACTCTTGTTGAAGATTCGGAACAGCTGGTGTTATATGTTGAAGAAAGCAGCTTACTTGCAACTTGCTTGGCGGAGGCTCAAGCTTGGATGACGAAGGTTGCTGGCTTGATTCCAATTCTTCGGACAGCGTTAGTCTTTTCCGAGGAGTCCGATTCATTGCATGTTCATGATGCCCAGAGTCTGCAAGTTCGTTTGCTTCAGTTAGAGGAGCAGATGACAAAGCTGAAAAAGGTTCTGGACGAGGGACTGGAATTTGGAGTGGATCTCCCATCTATCGCAGAGCTTCAAACCCTTTTCAACGTGAACGAATGGAGTATCAGGGCCTTATATGCACTTCAAGAGCGTCCTCATTTAGAGGTGATCCTTGTCTTAAGATCTGCTCTCTTGAGKATAGGGCAAAGCATATCACGTAACAGACTCCGAAGTCTTTTTAGTATCATATTTGATGTTTGTATAAGCATGCGCGCTGGTCGCTGCATATTTCGTTRTTGTTTTTGTAGTYTTGTCTATACTGAACAAAATCTTGTCTACTGAGTAGGCTGCGAAGTGCTTGCTGAACGAGGGTTTAAGTTTCTCTATGAAGACCAAATCGTCTGCTCTTCTGCAACAAGCAATTTACAGAGCAGAGTCATGGAAGAAGAAGGTAGTAATGGTGGTGCCGTCGTATGGTATTGCTCGCTCTTGCTCCAGACATCAGCTTGAGCAATTGCTTTCTGAGGCAAAGGTATGTTRTGTTCTTTGTTACTATATTGTTTATGGTTATATTATGGAGACTTTGTTTACGCACATGGATTATTTAAACCACCTGGTTAGCATTGTTTAGGAGTTGGAGCTGACATTATACGTCTCACCTAAATTAATTCCTTATCAATATTCAGTATT
Organism: Pleurozium schreberi; assembly: GCA_006891605.1. Taxonomy (NCBI): domain Eukaryota; kingdom Viridiplantae; phylum Streptophyta; class Bryopsida; order Hypnales; family Hylocomiaceae; genus Pleurozium; species Pleurozium schreberi. Next base: position 170,825 of record VACF01001656.1, read on the forward strand.
AAAACAGTTAGTTCGGGGCCTACATACTGAACCAGATAAAGACCATACATACCTTCGTCGTTGGCTATCATGATCTTTATGTTTCGTCTATCCTTTCGAAAAATTGTTTTTTCCAATATGCTTGAAAACTTTGCTAGACCATCTAGTTGCGCCTACCCTTAAATGTACTCTTTTCAAACTGCTTTGTTTCTACAGGTTTTGATGATATCGTTTGCAAATGAAGAGTCCTACATTCAAGATGCTCTAACTTTTCATAGGTATTTGCGCTACTCCAGGAAGTAGCAAAGGTGTCTGAATCTTCACATTTTATTAAATCTATGCCTCGTTTACTTCTAAAGAGTTCTGTGTTTCTATAGATAGTTTTGAGGCTAMTGCTTTTATAGTAGAGCTTGGTTGGATGTTGCCAGTCTTTCATAGTTACTGGTTTAGTATATGCATTSATTTGTTGTTRTTTTGAAGTTCCTATCATTGGGAGATTTGGTTGCATTATCACACGTCCCATCTTGTATTCWCTCATCTGAAGCTCATGTTTCTGTGATCTGCTTTAGCTATTCATTAATTGGATGTTCTGAGCCATGTACTTTTAATCTATTTGGAGTTGTTATGCTTTTACCGGTGCTCTTGCATCTCATTTGTTCTTACGCATTACTTTTGTTTCTGTGTGCTATAGCCTGTGGCAGAAACAAGTCTACCAGGCTCTCACGACAAATAGAGGCTGTTTGACGAGGCAAGAACTCCTTGGTCTTCAGGTATATTTAATCGTCGCTTTAATTCGTGTACTGTTGATGGCATTCATGTGATACTTGATTCATTCATGGTGYAKGGGCTTGGCAAAGAGGACTGAACTTGTTTTAGTAGCTTATATATGGTTACATTTAATAGAGATATGTACTCCTTCGACTTACTAGGGTAGGAGTTCTGATTCGGAGAATTTTGCTCATGAATAGGTCATTAACGTGTTTTGAATTGTTCCTTCACTGTGCAGGAGGACAGTGTAGCTAACTGGGTGGAGAGTGATGAGAAGCGACAGATTTCTAAAATTTTGTCTGATGTGAATATCTGGTTGTCAAGCTGTCGGGATGCAATTGCTGCTCCCACTACTGATCCCTCATTTCCCCTCAAGGATATGCTTTCTCGGGTGAGATTGGTTCGCATAAAGTTTTTTCTTCTTTCTCGTGGCTTCCTTTCAACAGTATGCTCGTTTTTTGCACGTACTGTTCAGTGATTTTGCTATCATAACTATATAGACTCGGCAGATGGAATGAAAGAAGCTAATTGTAAATTGTTGGGTATTGCAGATGCACCTGTCTGTAGTAAGAGCCTTGCAGAGAGTAGAGGGAGAGGAGTTGAATTGTGTCTGCGGTGAGATGCTTCACAAGGCTGATGCAAGCATGTTGCATTGTGATACTTGTGATGATTGGTATGCTTCCTCCTCTTACTCTTTCGTGCACGCCATATACTATGTGGCATCCATCATGTACTTTTCAAGTGTGGAGCTGTACGAGAGTATTGGATTAGTAATCTTTTGCAAATCTTAAGGATTGGAACTTATCTGTACGAATTTTTTTTGGTTGCAAGGAGCTTATTTTATCTTTATTTCAATGGTCGTGCAGGTACCATCCTTCTTGTCTTGGCCTTTCACCACTTCAAACGAGGATTCAAAAGCAATATATTTGCCCATATTGCAGTGCTCTCTCGAATGGCGTGTTGTCCCTCAATGAAAATGCGTACAGTGAGGTACGCAGTTGTCTTATGCTTGCTGGCAAGATTTATATTTTTGAGACGAATGTTAATTCATTCAACTTTCAAGTCATGCAGATTTCCATCTAACCGTAACAAATCCGCTTCACTGGTGAGTGGTTGGTCTCAGTTTCATGTATCTGTCCCTATGTAGGTCCACGTCACTCGAAGGCCATCCTCCTCAGTGATTATTGAGTTCTTGAATTCTTCACGCTCAATACCTTGCAGGTTCGTTCTCGTAGACTTCAGTACCTTGCAGTGCTTTTCGTACCTTTCCAAGAAATATTTCCGTTGGATGGTCGATACTCACATCGTGGTAGATTCTGCAGAATGGAAGAGGTTGTGATTATGGAGAAATTGATTTCTTCACTCCAGGACTGGCGGGATTTATTGTCTGGCATTCTAGAACCGGCCCTTGTGCAGCGTTCTCACAGTATTGTTGTAGATGTCTGCTCSCTTTTGCGAGCACTGAAGGTGGGTCTAATTGATGTATTCGTTTCACATGTGTGCAATTTTTCATTTAATGACTTTGTTCACTATGTCTTCCTGTATAGACGTTCAGTTTGAAGCTTTCCTCATCTCGTTTTTGCACAATGTATGACCACATCCATTACGTTGCCTCGGTCCTATGGTAATCTAGATATGAAATCAAAGCAGTACTGCATGTCTGAGGAATCCTGGTTCATGAACCCTATTACTGGAGCCTCGTGGTCTCTATGAACTGAATTATGGAGTTTTGCATTAATGAGTAGGCTGTTGAAGGCATGGAGGTGAAGGAGGAATCTAGTGACAAGGTGAAACTGGCTATTAAAACAAATGCATGGCGAAATCGTGCAATGATTTCACTAGATGGAGCTGTGAAACCTTCGCTACGCTGCATATCGAAAAGTATTAAAGAGGTTTGTAATGGAAACTTCTCAAGAATCTTTATCGTTCGATCCTCGCAATCCTGTTTCTATCCTATCCAATGGTCATCACTGGGATTTTCAGAAGCTGCACCAGAGCTTGTTTATGTGGTTTTAAGTGACGTCAATGTGATCTTTGAAATGATTTAACCAGGCAGCAGCAGCATCGGTGACAGACGATGACTGTATACTACAGGATCTGAAACTGCAGGAAGCTTATGCTACACACTGGATCATTTCTGCAAAACAGGTTCGTAATACTGGCAGTGAGTGCAACTGTTCTCTATTTTTGTTAGGAAGTGTTATGCTTGGAATGTATTTAAGCGTTTTAGCGTTTTATTTAAATGTATCCTCTGCTTTATATTCATTGGTATCGGATATTATGTTTTTATTGTATTAAGCCTGGGCTTTTGAACTATTAAATACGATGCCTCGTCTAGAAATTGGGAAGAAGTTATTTCATGCTTCATAGTTTCATCAATTCTGTATAATGTATCTTGCCTATAGGTGATCGGAGATGGAGGCAGAGCATCCTTGCAGGAAGTGTGTGCATTGATTGAAGATGGTGAACGCTTATCAGTATCGGTATCAAAAGAATTGAGCGTAAGTAGCGGATCCTTGTGTGATTGAATGCAGTGGTAATCTCTTTTGCATAGGGACGACATATAGAAGTGAGCTATTGTTTTTTTCTCCGGTTAGTTTTCCTCGATTTAGCTACATTGCTTGTTTCACTTTATTCTATGGTTGACATTTATCTTCATTGATCATATACAGTGTGGTTCTTAGTTTTTGTTTGCGTGATAAAGTCCCTCGTGAGTAATACCTTTACACTGAATAGGGGGGTATGCCGATATTTATTTTGTTTTAGGTGGACAACTTCTGACTGTTAATTTATTGAATAATCGACTTTCTTGACTGGAATTTCATTGCTGATCTGGAATCGCTGTTTCAACAGGCGTTGAGGACAAGGAGAGAGTTGTATTGTATATGTCGGAAGCCGTATGATGGCGACCAATCTATGATAGCCTGTGACAATTGTGGCGAGTGGTATCACTACAGCTGTCTGGGTCTGCCAGAGCCAGACTTGGAGAGAAGTGATGGGCGTTGCGTATTACAACAGGATGCTGCAGACTTTGTATGTCCTGATTGTGAACAAGCACTACATATACCGGTGGAAGACCGTGTTAGGGATATGCCACCGCCCTTTCAGGCCAAGGATACACAGTAAGTATTCTCGTCTATTGCATTCACTCTTCCTCACGCTCCAGTGCTAGAATCTTACAGTATTTTGCAACTAACTTATATGATTTCTTATCTCTGTAAAGCCAACATCGTTTCCAAGTGCAGTTTTACTTTGTGGCCGTTTAAATACATCAGCATTTGACCTTATAGTTGATATTTACAGTTTGATAGACCATTGCGCGTTATTTTATTTATTATTTCTTTTCCCCGGCAGTTTCGATTCTCGAAATCCTTTTCACCTGCTGGATGAAAATAATTCTATAAATTGTTTGAACAGAGCGAACCATTGTGCACCAGATGCACTACAAGCACCAGTAACTCCTGAGGCGCCCAAGGAAACGGAGGTTCCACAAGCTGGGCTAAGAGGGAAAAGAAGTAGTCGAGCCAAGACAAAAGCCATAGTGCAGCCCAAATGGCAACAAAGCCATGTTCTCACGAACAATGACAACACTAGCAGCAGCAGTGAGGCTGAAACGCCCACAAGTGGTCGCCCCTGCCGCCGTACTGCAGGTCGACACAGTGGCTTTGACAATTATGTGCTTCTGATGCGATCCCGATAACTGGTTCAGTTTCGTCCTTACTGTAGTCAGGGTTCCAATTCTTTGATATATTTATCAAACACAAGTGTTTTTAGTTTTTTTTTAGAAATCATCCCTTTTGGAACAATGAGAATCATTGGTTAAAAAAAAATCCAAAAGCATTGGCTCAATGGAATCAAACTTGGAACTAAACTATTGTACAAGACCTCCTTTTTCCACACAAAATTCCAAAGATGGATAATTGCACTTTTGTCCTACAAAGAAGGATACTCTGTCATTTATTAGCTGAAAATGGCCATGGCATCATTTATGCATTTATTGATGTTTCAATTAACATTTATTTTGGAAAATAGACTTGTGCATGAGCTGCATCAATCTCAAAATTGGTAGAGAGATAGTCAGCAACATGCTAATAAATATGATTTTTTTGGTGTTTTTTAATTTGCTTTTTAAAGTTTAGCTTGTTTTGTATGTCCATCAATGATTGCAAGAGATTAACCCATTAAGGACTGGTCGACCATTTTGTGGTCGATTTGGGTCCTTTTTGGTTTGTAGAGAGAACATGTCAACGAATTTGATGATGTGGCAAAGGGGACGGGTCTAAGGAATTGGGAAGTGAAGAATTTAGGACAATAACTAGGCCAATCTGAGGTGGCATGTGGCCAAAGGGTTGAAAAAACCAAGACAACAGGCGCTGAAATTACACCAAGATTTGCTAAAAATTCCTACTTCACAATGCACCTTCACCAAAAAAATTAATGCTAAACCCTATATCATGTGCAACACTTCCATCCGTACGGTTAGATCTCCGATAGGCACTTGCATTTAAAAGTTTTAAAATTGCTCCCAATTGGCCATACAAAGGATTGCCCACCCCCCAAATCAACCACGGTCCTTAATGGGTTAACCCTTCAACGTTGACGTAGACATTTTGTGTCCAATGGATGACAAAGAACTTTTTTTGTGTTGAATTGTTTATTGTGTGAAAAAGAAAAACTACAATACTTTGACTTTCAATGAGTGCTTTTGGATTTTTTTTGCCTCATTATCAAAATAGATGATTTCTACTATCACCAACCCATCTTGTCTTTTAACCATGTAAGAACGTGGCCCCCCGTAACCAAGGTAGTCAACAAAATTTTCTAATTCTTGGACCAATAATTGCATTTTCTTTTTCTATGATTAAGAGTGAAGTCATCATTGTAAAAGGGTTCAAAGTTAAAAGTGGTTGAAAGATCATGCAATGGTTCTTGTTCATATTGACATATGGATGGTTTTCATCCAATTTTGTAGGCAACTTTGTTAACCCTTGAGATCCACAACAATTTTTTCAAGTACTAATTTTCAAAACCTTGTTCTTTATCAAAACTTATGGAAGTAAGCTTTTAGAGAAATTTCACCCAAAGAAAGTGGAAGTGCACTTAGTGGTTTATGGTCTACATTCAACAATGTTAGGTTTTGTATACGGTAAGGCAAACAATTGAATATTTTGTGCAATACTCAATGACCTCATCATGTTCACAACTCCATAGAAATAAAATCCACTAAAACAGACGTGGACATAAAATAAGAMATYTTAACCTTTTTRATGACACATTACAAACAAAAACAAACATACAATTGTATYTTGAATTTCCGSTGAATGAGTTTAAAGGTTATAAATCTAAATCCATATGTGTTTTAGGGTGTRGACTTATACTCATTTCCTCCACCACAGTAGAAACACCTAATTRTAACATTTTTCCTTTTTCAACATCAWWAAATGACCYTGAAYGAACATTTATATGACTAAATTACAACAACTTTTTAAAAGCAACCAACGAGAGGTGAGGAGCTTTTTGAAGCAACCAATGAAAGTTAAGAGATACTTCATGCTTCAAGGAGATCCATTCAAGCTGCAAGGTGAGTTTAGTATTATGTTCTCAACTTTGGAAATTTTTAAAATTTTACTAAAGCATCAAAAGATTACAAATYCACTTCAAAAAMMATTMTCTRRAGTTCCCTAATAATATCATCAATTTCTAGGTCATTTTGTTAGCATACATTATAATACATTAATATATTATTTAGCTCATTTTGGAATATATTGTCGTATTTGAAGATCTCCYTAATCTTGAAATAAAAAAATCMTAGTGCCATTCAAAGTATTGCAAGATTCCTAACATTTGTCTAGTGTATACAAAGTTTCAAGCCTCAAAAAATTCCCTTCAATCAAAATCACTTGTTTTGAATGATCACTTTGTACTCCTCTAGAATTCAAAATTTACGTTCTCACGTTTATACAAATCTAGGAAATCAATTTCAAATTTTTATTTTTTCAAAAAGTAATTTTAAAGAAGTTTACAGAGGTGTCCACACTACCCAAAGATCAAAGAAAATCACAAGATCATGCAATAACACTTTACCATGTAATCAAATGTTATGAAAATTGTTGGGCCTTAACTCCTAAAGTCCCATTGTCCCCTCACGGGACAAATTGGATTTCGGGCAGGTTTCTGTGACTTTGATTTTTTATGAAACTTTTTGAAAGTTTCTCGTAAGATAGATAAACTGATTAGCTTTTGGAGAATATAATTTTTATTTCAATTGGTGCCCGGGAGCAAAAGTTATACCACAAAATCCCCAGAACTGAACTCGGCGGGCAGCAGAAAAAAATTTGCAAAAATTCAAAATTAAATTTAAAATTTTTTTTTCCTCAAATGATATATTTTTGTCTACATGTGAAGCTTTGATTCATTCTATTTGGACTAGTAATGAGGAAGTTATGGACAATCTTGTTTTTCGGGCAATTTTAGGATCTTCTTGAAAAAAAAACTTATAGGATTCATTTCTGAATGCAATTTTCACAATTTTTCAGAAAAAATTGTTGGACAAGGTGGAGTTTACTTTCTAGAACAATCTCACCATTTGGATTATTGTGTTTCAATCCCATCTTAGAGCTATTAACCATTTAGTTTTTATTTCAATCTTGGACCTTTTTCTACTTAACAATAATTTACTTAATTGAAAATTAAGTGTGTTTTTTCTGAAATTTTTTTTCTAAAATTTCAACTCAATTCTTCAACATAAAAGATTTTAAATTCAAAGTCTGTAGTGCAAATTTTTTTGACAAATGGCGGTTAAAGTCATCTGAAATTGCAAGCCACTGTTCAAAAAAGCTTTCTTTTTCAACTTTGAATGCTAATATCTTCCAATCTATACAGTCAAACGTCATGAAATTTTTACCACATGATCTAAGCCAAGTGAAGTACAAGATCCTATGGTTATATTTTAATAAAAAGTTTTTTTTTGTTTTTTTGGATGAATGCAATAAAAATGGCAGTTTCAGTGGGTTTTGACAGAAAAATGGCCTTGGGACTTTAGGGGTTAAAATTGCTCCTCATGTATATGTTGTATAAAAATTACAAAGAAAAAAAAAATTCATTTATAGTAAGTTGCTTCAAATCGCTATGTTGCCAAAAAAAAACGTTGCTTGGTCTTTTAGGGGTCAACTTAAAATGGTTGCTCTTCAAATTTTGAATTTTGAATTTATGAAGTTGAAAAATTGAGTTGAGGGTTTCAAAAAAAAATTCAAAAACAACCACTTGATTTTCATTATAAGACTTAAGAAAACTGTTAAGTAGAAGTAGGTATCCTAACTTTCACATCTCTAATTCATCTAGGATGAATAAAAGCTTCTTATATAGACAAAAAATAGAATCTTTGAGAAAAATAAATTGATTTGAAGTTTTTGTAAATTTTTTTCAATCTGTAAAATTGCTCTTTGAACTTCAGGTGGCATAACTTTTGCTTTTGAGCACTGATTGAAATAAAAAGTATATTTTCCAAAAGATAGTGTGATTTCCTATCTTCAAGAAAAGTTCCAAATAATAACGTCAAAATTTGAGGTCACATAAGCTCCTACCTGCAATCCAAAACATTAGGTGAAATTTGAGGATTCATTATGACTACGAGTTCCTAGATAATGGGAAATATGGGAACTTTGCGACATCAACAATTTGACATGTCCTAGACACTACCACGTCAGATAATATTATTTCATCAATCAATCAATCAGTTATTTTTTATTTATTTTGAAAAAAATGTTAGATTTWTTAAAATTTAAATATTTGGACAATATTGGTTGGTTCTTATGAAGGAAAACAACCCTGAAAGAACCCTCCCTTGGCCTCAAATATCCTCTAATGGTATCTAGAAGAAACTTTGGGACTTTGGGGTGGGGTGGGATAAACTTAATTTTGACACTTTAATTTTTTTTGCTTTATAGCATTATAGCATAACAACATGGGGCGTCAAATTGAGGGGTTGAAGGAATGAAATAGTTTGATTCATTACTAAATGTGGCACTTCCATAGAAGAGCTTAGAAGGAAAGTTCAATTTCCTTTGTTGCCATCAATAGCAAACAAGACATTCTCAAGGAAAGACCAACGGAAAGCTATTTTCAAAATGCCATAAGTGCTTTAATGTCAATGCCTCTCTAAACATTTTCAAGAATCTATGTTAGCGTGTAGGGTTTGAATGTTTGAAATCACAAAAGTGTCTTCTTTAAAAACTAGCTCTTCAGTTTGCTACCTGGTTAATCCTTAAAAGTTATTGGGAGAAAAGCAAATGTAGATTTGGGGCTTTTTAAACAAAATCAATTATTGCATGGGAAGAATCTAGACATCAAATCTTCATTTATTCAAGATTTCATCTTGTTTCCATTCCTAGCTATAAGATTTCATTCAGAGCCATGCACAATACTCCAAGAGCATCCGAGTTGATCACACTAGCCACATTGTTGAAGAGTAGACAAAAATTGCTTTTTCAACATAGTTGGGTCACTCAGTGAACCCCACTTGTTTCCTAGTAAGCCACTATTGAAACCATTCAATGAATGCACCTCGTAGATGCCACCTCTCTTCCTAACATTGTATAACCAAAACCAGTCTTCTCCATGCTAGGAAAAAGTACAATATATGCTTTGCTAGATCCCTTGGAAGGATGATTGTATCTATTAATTAATTCAAGAATTGTGGTTGGCTGACCAACCTTGTAAGACACTTTTTTTCCCCCGTCAAACGGTTGTTTTTCCAAGGATGTACAAGCAACCCCTACCTCCTCCCTAGTCCCTACCTCATTGGTCAACAATGTTATGTTATTACAAGTTAATAAAACCGTTATAATAATCCTAGCTGGACCGTCCTAGGCATCACACTGGACTAGTATGTGCTGACTTGGCCTGCAGAAAGAATTACAAGTTAGATCTTGTTTGAAGACCGAACCTGACTGACTGATAATCTTGGTATSGTGGCTGTTTTTTCATTACACAAAATAGTGAAATTAGGTTGCCTTAACAAAAGGTTTTTTTAACCCCTAAGGGCTCAAACAACCATTTTTTGGTTGATGCCCGACTTTGGGCAGAATTTTTGGGCAGAAATTTTTTTTTTCTTGAATATGTTTTTTTTTTATCTTGAAAATAGTGGGTTGTCATTTAGGATTTATATTCAAAACTAAGATCATTACAGTCAGAAAGTAATCATAAGAAAAATAGCACAATGTGTTTAGAATTTTCTAGTGTTGAAAAACTTACTATTTGAAGAAAAAATTGAAATTTTTATGACCAAATCTTATGCATTTTTGTACAATTCAATAGAAACCACAATTTTGACCAATCAAAAAAAAATTCAAGTGTTAAGGATAGAAATTGTATTTTGGTGAATTTTTGAAGTTATATCTTCAAAATTTGAAGAGAATCTGAAAATAGTTTTATACTTTGGACCGTACGGATATCTTCTACTTTTTGTGCTTTACATAAACATCTTTGATGCAAACTTCAAAAAAGTTATAGAATTTGTATTTTACAACACATTTGTGTTTTGTCCAAACCCTTGGGCTTTTAGGGGTTAAGGTAGGAGGTCCATATAGGGATCATCTAAGCATTGAAACTCAATTCTGGGGAGGTAAAACATCTTGAAATATGTTTCATTAAAATTTCTTTGAAAGACAAGAGCAAATGGCATGTTACCCAAGTTGTTTCATATTTTTTTGGAGCTTTGTGGAATTAGTTATGAAATTTTGAAGTTGAAATGTCATAGGGCTCCTAGAATGTACCTAGTTTGTACATTTTTTTACTTTGAAGAAAGAAAAATGTACCTCTATGTCATGTTTGGTTCAAAATGCCTAGTGGGAGTTCGAGCCTCCTACTTTACATCAAGAAAGTTACTGTACAAAAGTCAACAAACATTTCTAAAAGCGTTACCATTTGTACACATAGAGCTTCAAGAGTACCAATTAGAACAATAACTAATTCAAAAGTAGTGCATTTTTGTAAAATAACCAAAAATATTTATACAATGTCAAATGTCAAGAAATAAGTGTGGGGCAGCCTAATTTCACTATTTTGTGCATGTAGAGTGACAAAACAATGCAAAAAGATTCCCACATTGAAACTCACATTAGATGTTTTTTCAGCCCTGCAGGAGATTATTTTGGGGCTATTCCCCAAAACTGTTCCCTACGCAAGGAACCAACGATTGCTAGTAACTAATTTTTTATTTATTTTAATATTTAATAATTAATATTATTTGACGTGGCAGTCTTTGTGCCACATTAGATTGCTTACATGGCAAAGTTCCCAAAGCTCCCAATGTGTTCCCAGAGCTCGGGAACTCGCAGTCTTCAAAATGGTCCAAAAAACATCTAATGCATATGTACACATCCACCTTCCTAATGGCCAATGGATGACAAAGAATCATGAGTTTTTTTACAAAAATCTTCAACACAAATAGATTGCATCTGGATTTTTGAATCTAGTGGAGGCAATGCAAATGGTTTACTAGAATAGTATTGATTCAGTTGCTTTGATGTACTATGGCTTTCCATTTACAATTAATATGGGTACAACAGAATTTGTAATAATATCACTTTATTGATGAAAAAACACTAATTACTTTGATCCATTTGTACTGCATTTGAGAGTATCAAATTCATTCAACAAGCAATTACTTTTAACTTAGGAATGCAATAATAGGAATTACACACTACATTGTCACCATTAATTTACAAATTTCTACAATGAATAGTTTTAGATTCAAAAGTAAACTTAGCATTGTTCAAGAATTGTTACTTGTGGAGAGCACGGTCAATTCAAAAGTGTCTAAAATGTTTGTACTCTTACAAAATGCTGCTACAAAAAATAGTGATTGTTCAAACCATACAATGTCTCAATATGGTGTACAATCCAGTACACTGTCACATTTTAAGAGAATCACTATTCAAATTATCCACTATTATGAACTAGTGATGCAAAAGGAAGGTCAATTATCTTCACATGCTTCAAGAAACAAGCTCACTCCTCCAATGGTTCAAGATTGCACTTAGTTATTTTTTCTTTGTGCTATTTGTAGTCCTTTTCTTTCAAATTACGATTTTGTCATTGCCAACTCCATCTAAAAAAATACATCATATTAGATAAAAAGCAAAGCAAAACATAACACGACAAATACTAGGAGAAGACACTCATGTTACTAGAGCGAAGCCCTTCGTTTTTCATTATGGAGATGTGGATTTGTGTCACCTCTCACTCAATAAGTTCTAATGTTAGTAGCCAAGTCGACCCCATGTTTTGTCCTTTCTAACTTGTTTCACTCACCACAAGTTTTATCGCTATTTCAAGGAATGAAAAGGAACGGGGTTCACAGTAATGTGCACATGATCCAAAGAATAAATACTAGAGCTTGAAGATATTGGCGCTTCACACTAAATGCCTTTAGGTTTTTGTTAGCGCTATTGTAAAACTTACCTTCCGAGCAATGCACAACATTACAGATGAGAAACTCCAAAGCAAATCTAAAATGCTCTACGTACAGCTCTCCTAGGAAACTAGAAGTACACCAATCACTGTAGGTACAACTTACACATATCGATCACTACTCCAAATCCATGAACCAATAGCTGAGCAGTCCAATAATTTAAGGTATATTCTCACTTAGTGTTACATAGTGTTGATACTGAGGGTCTTAGGAATGAATGTAGACCTACTTCTTGATCGGATTCACCTTGCAAACATCACTCCTGTGACCAAGTGAATCATAACCTTAATTAACCCTTAAATGCTCAAACTGCATTTTTTTTTGGCAACATAGTGATTTCAAGCAACTCACTACGAATGGAGTTTTCACACAACATTTTCTCAAGGAGTACCTTCAAGGCCCAACAATTTTCATAAAAAAGTTAATTGACTACATAGTTAAAAAGTTATTGTATGATATGTAGTTTTCATTTCTTGATGGGCAGCCCGGGCAGCAAAGAAAATTTCTGTAAAAATTATTATTTTTTAAATAAAAATTTGAAATTGGTTCTCTAGATTATATCTATGTGGAAAGCTTTGAATCATTCTATTTTGATCATCAAGTCATAGTTATGAGGAGTTTTAGTTTGAGGTAGTTTGCAAGTAGTTATAGAATCTCTACTCTACAAAAAGTTTGAAATCCATTATTTACTTCATTCTCTTGTATTTTGTAAGAAAATAAAAATTGTAGGTGTAAATTATTTATTACAACATTTTAACCATTGGGATTGGCATTTTTTTTATTCCATAAATAAATTGTTTACAATTTTGTATTTTGAGTCATTTTCTACGTCTACTTACTATTATTTTCCTATATGTTGTACATTTCCAAATGATTTGAAATTTTTCAAGCATCTAACCAACTTGCCTTGAAGAATACATCCAAAGAGTAACCACCATTGTGGACATTTTTTCATACAAATGTGACCTTATGAAGTGCAGCTGCTCGGTTATCCGGAGGGCCAAAAAAATGATTTTTTGTCAATTCAAACGCTAATATCTTGCAATCTACATGGCGGAAAATTCTGAAATGTTTTCAACATCTTTTCAAACTAGCATACTACAAGATCCTACGGTTACATATGTCAAAACATGTTGTTTTTCTAAAATTTGGTACTTGTATTAAAAATGGCAGTTTTGGAGCGTTTTTGCTGAAAATATAGTGAAAACCATTTAGGGTTAAAACTACACAACCAAAAATAAACCACCGATTCTATTAACTTTTTTTCCATCGGTGCCCAAAATGTCTTAAATCCAAGGTTTCAATGAGTATCATGTTTGTCACATTTGGCTGGTGACTTCGAAGTTGAAGAATTCCTTTTAACTGGACAGAAAGGGAATGGGACCTTCGTTGGTCTGTTCACGAAAGATATGGTTCTTGTGCGAAAGAGATAATGGAGAAGATGATCAAATTAGGACCAGAATCGGTTCTACTTTAGGAGGTTGTCACTTGAGCAGTGGGAAGTTTTCAAAGCTGTAGTCATTGAATTTTTTTGTCAATCACTTTGATTTTAGAGCTTGATTGCGTGTGTGTGTGTCAGATAAGTAGTAGAGAAAGTTATGCATGGTGTCCTCATCAAATCTCACTCTGCTTCACCAACCTTTGAATTACAGATCACACAAGTGAACATCGCAACAAACCCAATCTCAGAGACTTGGAGCTTGCTTTGAGCTTGAATCTGAGCTTGATTTCAAAGCACCGGTAGTTCCCCAACCATGTCCACCAAGTATCCAAGTGTCCCCGACCACGAGCTCACTCCGAAAGGACGGGTCCACAGGCGGTCGGTCAGCACAGACGAGAAGCTTCAGGACATAGCTCCTGAGTTTCGACCACACCAAGGCCTGGATTTCCAAAGAAAACGCCACTGGGGAGGAGGACAAGAAGTCGTCGACAACACGGGAACAGCAAGCTACGTATGCGCAAGAGCTTTAACAAGCGCTTGGGGCCCGTGAGCTCTCTTTGTAAGGTGGAATTGAGGCTGCAAAGGATCAGAGAGCGTCTCTGGATTTGGAAGGCTGCTGCTGCTGATATTGAATCTGATGGTGATTCGATCCCAGAATTCAGTGATTGGGTGCACTACTCTTCTCTTTTGCTTATCCTTTTCCCAACGCTCAAATCCTTTGCAAAACCGCTTACTCCTTTTCTAAATGCGCACCATCTCTTTTCCAACAGTGCAGATTGGGATGTTGCTGATCATGTCGAGCAGCTTGGCGTTGTCTCTAGTCTCCACTTGAAATTTAATAGTGCGCTCTTCACATATACACTCATGAAAACAAAATTCGTACCTGATTGCAGGCTTACTTTGATTGATAATTATGTACTTAACAGTATCAAGCGATCGACGGAGGCAAGAGAATGGAAATTAAATTTGTGTGAATTTGGAGACGAGGTACACATACACTATCTGCATCTGCAAAATGTGAGCCACAATTTTTAAACCTCGACCATCACCTTCAGCTCGCTTGCCGGTTGTTGTTTTCGAAGAATCAAAATTCAAATTCCATCTACAGAGCGTCAACTGTCAAGAAACCCGCCATCAACTCCGTGCTGATTGATTCAAACGCCGATGAAATATCTTAAATTACAGAAACGTCCAGAAACGTCCAGACGGACGTTTTGTGTCCGATGGATGACAAAAAATCTTTCTGTGTAGGACAGAAGTGCAACTATTCATCCTCGGAATTTTGTGTGTAAAGGGAAGTTCTTCTACAATACTTTGACTTCCAATGAGTGCTTTTGAATAATCATAAGCCAATGATTCCCACGGTATCCAAATGGATGATTTGCACGATCATTAGTTTTGTCCTTTCACTCCTTTTTGTTGAGGGTTATATCAACATTGAACTCTATCCATACCTTAAAATTGTTTTGTTTTGTTTGTTGTTTTGTTTTGTTTGTTATGTTGAGATCTCTTGGACCGTGCGTCCTCCGGTCGCAATCTTGGTATCGTTGGAAAGCTCTTTGCCGAGGACGGGCTTGGTTTTGTGGTGTTTCCACTCATAGTGAGAAAGTTATAAATTTTTTGAGTTATTTTTTATTTTGAAAAATTAGAAAATTACTTTTACTTTGATTTTGATTGTGGCAACTTCATAGGGACTACATTAATAATGGTATTTAGTGTTATGTTACTAATAGTGTTACTTGAGATTTTATCACACCCACTCTAAATTTCAAGGGTTTTCATTTAGAGTTATGTTCACCTCCTCTTAATTCATATATTTAGGTTTATATTTTTTCATAGTAATTTGATGAATTAATATGTAACACTAATCGTAATCTTGTAAATAAAATTTATCCAAAAGATGACAAATAATGTCTATGTTGACATGTAGTGTTGGTAACATTAACCCTTGAAGGACGGACCGGTGGCTGTGGAAATCATGCATTTTGATACTGTGTGACATCCTCTCCTTGAAAAATGCTAAATATATTCATTGGAATTCAAAGTACTAGAAAAGATCTCCCCTTTCCACCCCTAATACCGAGGATTAATGATTGCATTTCTGTCCTACAAGGAAAGATTCTTTGCCATTCATCCGGTGCAAAACGTCCTCGGCGTTGTTTAAGGATTAACAAGATTGTTGACAGTTAGTGTTGTGCTTTCTGATTAGTGTTGGAAAAGTGTAGTTGTAACTAAAGCAACTGAATAATGAGGGGGGGGTCAAAACATTTTGGGGTCAAAAAATCCAGATGTGAATATGATGGCYTGGTGAGTCCCGCCCGCCCCGCCTTTGTGGGGCTCGGACCCACCAAGCTTAACTTCTTCCTAAGACTACAGTACTGTGAGAATTTTTAATTCTGGGTAAGTGCACGGTGTGGCCCACAGTCTTGTCGATCCTGTTTGAAGACCGCGCCTGATAACTTACTGCAACTTATCTTACTACCCCGGTATGCCGGCCGGGGTGGACTGCATAACATTCTTAGAGCAGCCCCACAGCAACACGGCCAAGCAACACTGCAAACGTTGTGTGCCATTGATTTTCTTTGTCATAAGAGCATCCGCACGGTTGAAACGGCAAGATGGGCCGGCCAGTGTGCCAATTCCGGCCCTCCGGCCCGTGTTTGCAATTTGCTCCCCACGGCAAAACGGTATGCAAACTCAAGAACGGAGAGGAAATGATATACACGGAGCCCAAGAGCTTTTAGTCTCCCTCCATGTATTCTTTCACGACTCCCCATGTGCACTTTTGAGTCTCCCAATGTTCTACATATAAAGCTTGCCTTTAAAAATTACAATGAAAAGACAAAAAGAATGTATACGGAGTCATTCCAAGACTCTCCACTTGGCCGGGTGCTCGACAAATTTGGTCGCACCCGGTCTATTTTTGGGCCGGCTTGAGTCTGCAATGGGGCAATAAACTTGGCTCCACACGGCCAGTCACCGGGTTTGAGGCAAATTCTGAGTCGGAATGGGGGATGCTCTAAGAAGATCAATGGTGCACAACACTTGCAGTGTCGCTATCAATGTTGCTGCGGGGATGCTCTTAGAGCAAACCCAATGCACACACTGTTACAAGCACAACATCTAGATTTTGAAGTGGAGATTGGTGGACCTCTTTCCGTTTCGGCAACTTTAAAAACAAAATTGCCCCAATGCAAACCTAGCAATCCATACCGCAAGTGAACCTTTACTTCATTATGAAAAGAAAGAAAATAAAGATTCTACATTAAATATAGACCTTTCATGCAAAGAAGGAGAGCTTGAATTTATTAGCACGGAAAACAAAGTTGAAAAGAGATGACATTGTTGATTGATGTTATTGTGTGCCACCTCCCAGGCTCTTCATGTTTCCTCAAAATGTCGAGCCGTGGATGTAAAGTGACGGGCCTGGGAATAAAGAGTGACCAATGATGGGTTGCTTTGGGGCTTGTTTTTCAGATATCCACGTCATAATGCAATATCCGTGTGTGTTTCCGTGCAGCATTGGAGCTGCTTTTAGAGCATCCCCATAGCAACACAAGATATGGTGCATACTTCGTCAATGGCTGGGCCTGGCCATTTTAATTGCTCCACAACATACACCACAAAGCCAAAAAAGTGGTCAGGCTCGGCCAAATGTGATGAAAACACCGCCAAGTGAGGAGTCTTGCTTGCGCCGCATTATGATTATTGATTGTCTTTTATCTCAAGTTTCGAGTCACGTTTGAATAGAAAAGTCTTTTTCTTTGTCCTCGCACATGAGATGGCACCTCGGAATTTGGGCAAATCCATTCCCTGTGTTGCTAGCCCGTGTTGAAGTGGGGAACAATCACAGTACCAGGCCTGAACAAATTAAAATCCACTTCAATTGACACTAGTAGTGTATTGCTTGAGTCCAGGTGTGGGGATGCTCTTAGAGCTTCCCCATAGCTGCCTTCCAAGAGGCGCAAACTAGGTATTTGGCCGGGCCGAGTGCACATTGTTGTCCCTTGGCAAGCACGGCCACGGCCCAATACTGGGCTTTGCTAGTGGCTCAGTATATGAGTTGACTGTCCTTTGCACCTCAAAATCAGGGTGCAAAAGACAATCAATTCATATACTGAGCGACTAGCAAGGCCCAATATTGGGCCGCCTGATCTTTAAATTTGGCCGTGGCCAGCCACATTTCGGCCCTAGCCGTGCGTGCCGTGGGGCAACAATGTGCACCCGCCCTGGCCAAATACCTAGTCTACGCCTTTTGGAGGGCAGTTGTGGAGAAGCTCTAAGAATGTTCCCATTGCGCATGGCCAAATGCGCAAACCTGGGGATTGGCCATGTCACGGGACGTGGCGTCGAGGGCCTCTCCGTATCGTAGTTTTTAGYGTAGACTAGTTTATTACTAATCTACGTGTGTTTAGGGACGGACGGCGGCGCACCACTTCCATCCGTGGATGATTTTCATCCACATA